>WOGR01012380.1:0-10220 GCA_015342045.1 Leptinotarsa lineolata | reverse complement strand
GGAGAGATTCTGTTGAAAGATAACAGCGCGATTGATTTATAAAAATGATGGTATAATAATGATGAATGAGAAATTTGAATAAAGAGAAAAACATGGCGCTGGGACATTGAGTGGAGTATACAGCGTGTGCAACCTTGAAGAAGAAAAACATGGTCACCTACGTAAAATAAAAAACATGACTGCCATCAAGGTATACAGGGCGCGTTTGAGGCACTTTTTGATGGAACACTCTATCTTGAAAATCTGAATTATTCAACTGCTTTGAAACAATTTCCTTTTTTTCGAAAAACTAAGTCTTCCTTTACACCTTTACAAAACTCTTCCGTTTTTCGTCTGTATTCTTCAGATGACATATTATCACTGATTATTTCAACTGTTCACCGACATTTACATACTTTCAAACAAAAATATTACCCACCTCCCCAGTGCCGCCTGTTTTCGATGTTTTTTTCTCAAATGATTTTGTCACACCCTGTATACCTTGATGGTGGCTATGTTTTTTTATTTTACGTTGGCCTCCATGTTTTCTTTCTTCAACGCTGCACACGCTGTATACTCCACTCAATGTCCCAGCGCCATGTCTTTCTCTTTATTCCAATTTCTCATCCATCATTATCATACCATCATTTTTATAATTCAATCGCGATGTTATCTTTCAACGAAACCTCTCCGATACTCATTCCATCCTTCTATGCATCGATTACGTCACACACTGATTTGAATTTCCCGCCTGAACGTGGCTGCCATTTCCGTCGCCACTAACCCGATTATCGAGCTATACACATAATCTAACATGGCGGGCACTTCCGTCCCAAATTTCGCTTGAGTGATCTACTCAGAAACTATCTGAACTACTTCCTTCAAGTTTTGGTTGAAGCTAGCGCTAATTTGCATCAATTGTGCTCCTCAGTTTCAATTGATTCATTTATGAAATATTTGGGTACCCAGTAGGGAATGTTTGTTCGTTTCAAGATAACAAACTGCCGAAAATTTGAAAACATCGCTCTAAGACAAGTTTCTTATTTCGAAACATCGATGTCCGCCATTGAGAATGACAGTATTCCATGTGAGTGAAAGTTTACATCTTCCATGCATAATTGCTTTCTTTTTTTTTGAAAGATTTTCACATTTTTTGTATGAAGATGAAGCGGTAGAAAGCCAAAACGTTCCTTAAAAATTATTCATCTCCAAAAATATACCCCGTTCAATATCCCTTACCTTCAAAGATTCAGCCCAGGATGGCTTTGGGCAGGAAGCCGCAGTATCTGGAATGATGGGGTGTAATTTTCTTTGGAACAAAATCAGTACACAGTCCATTATCCTCATGATCAAATGTGGTGGTCTGCCCAACTTTCTTACAGTTGCTGCAAAAAAAAGTATGATAAAGAAGTTGTCGACTTTTTGTACTGAAACCATATTAAAACAGAATATCTTTTTGTTATTCTTCCCTTAGAATTTGGAATCAATACCACCATTGAGATAATTGATACCAGAGTCCAAAAGTATTGTATTATTGTTTCTCAGACAGAACTGTTTTTCTACCACAGATTTCATCAGTTGTACTAACAGGGTCATGGAAGCAACTTGTGGACTCTTCTATCTCCAAAGCAACAACTTTGGGCTTCTCAAAAGTAAAAATCACTTTCAGAGTCAAGGCTTACAATGCACCCGACAGATATATTTCTACTACCACTTCGCATTCCATCAAGTTTAGTTGAAATCAAGCGATATAAAAAAAATATACACTTACCAATATGAGCCGGTTTTATAGTATTCAAAGCCGCTTCTGCTTCTTCAAGAGCGGGTTTTGCAGCTTCCAATTTTTCTTCTGCCAGAGCCTTCTCTACTGCTATAGATGAAACCAGTATTTCCGCCTTTTCTTTCACTTTTTGGACTTGATTCTTCACAATCTCCGCTTGCATCGCTCTTTCTGTTACCTAGAAGTAAAACATAGTCTATTGACTCATTAAAAAAGGAAAAACTCTAATACAACCTAATAACTCAGAAAGAAGTTTTATGTACAATGTTATCCACACACAGTGAAATATCGTTCTTTTATGTAGTGAAAATGTGCCATATCGGGTTGTTGCTTATATTTTTTGAATCACCAGCAGCTAGGAGAAAATATTTGCCATACTACAGTGGAAATGATTTTGAAATCATTCTGAAAAGTTACCACTGTCAATTATTGCTTCAAGAAAACTTGAACGTTCACGATGAATCAGTCCAAATTTTTGGTAATCCACCTCTAAAGGTTGGACAAAATGGTTGATATCAGTTTGATGGGGCCACCAATTTACTGAAGGGTGAGAGTTAAACCTAGGTCAGATGTTTACAGTCAAAGTGATGGGACGAGATTGGAAAAATTATTGGCCACCAAGTTGACCAGATTTATCTCTGATTGAAATTTCTCTATGGGGTTCAAGAGTGTTGTGCTCACATAAGTTTCTTAATTTTCAAAACTTCCACAGAGTCTGTGAATGAAAAGACTTTCAATTGTATAGAACGAAAAGGACGGCACACTGAATGATGAATTTGGATTTTTCATAAGATTATTGCGATAAATAAATGATAGAAGGTGGAAATTTGAAGAAAATGTATGATATTGAAAACTGAGCAACACTTTTTTGACATTTTTCAAAATTTCCAAGGACGCTTATTTTTTGAGTATTCTAGAAAGGAATGTGAAATTTGATAGGTTTAAAGTACCGCATGACGAAAGAAGGGGCTGTTTTTCACCCATTTCTCAATCATAAATTCACTGTGGAGTTCAATTTTCATTAAATTAATAATAAAAAAAATCAATATGTTTTGGAATTCATGTGCGACAACCTGTAACCAGTTTTTTCATTTGGGTAATTTCATATTCCATTTCACAAAATTGTTCAAACTCTGTCAAAAAGATACCCTCTTAGGCAACAAAATATATTCCAAACAACCAATTTCTTCAATTTCAAAAGAGACACATTTCAAGAGACACATTTTGAGAAACTCGTTTGAGACATATCCAAAACATATTCGAAAGACACATTTTCAAAAGACACCTTTCAAGAGACACATTCATTTCGAGAGAGAAAATATATGATATTGAAAACTAAGAAACACTTTTTTGGTATTTTTCTAAATTTCCGAATATTCTCGAAAAAAATGTTGAATTTGACAGGTTGGGAGTACCACATAAGTTTTTCACCCATTTTCCAAGCACAAATCCACTGCGAAGTTCAATTTTTATCATATCAATAATAAAAGAATAATTATGTGTGAAATTCATGTGGAACACTATATATGACCAGATTCTTCTATCTGAGTGATATCATAACACATCCTACCAAATTGTTCAAACTGAGTAATTTTGTAATTCATTTCACAACATTCTTCAAACTTCGTCAATGAGTCATCCTCTCAGGCAACGAAATATATTTCAACCAACCAATTTTATTCCTTTCAGAAGACACATCTCAAGAGACACAGTTTTGGAAGACACATTCAATGCATATTCAAGACATATTCCGAAGATATTTTCAAGAGACACGTTTCATGAGACATATTTCAATAAAGACATTCCAATAGACCAATTTCAAGAGACACATTTATTTAAGAAATACATTAACATTAAATTCTCATAATGATTTTCACTGGATATTTCAAACCAGTGATTCAACATATTCGAACAAATCCTCACCTCTGTCAGAACCCTTTCCGCTCTTTGAGAGGCGTCTGCCAGTTCTTTCTCCATCAGAGCCAGTTCTTTCTTCAAAATCAACACGGAAGCGGAGGCTTCGGCAAGCTTCTCTAATCCGGTGTCCATCCGTAATACACCATCACTCAGTTCTTTCTGTTTATTGTTGTAGATGCTCTTGTAGCCTGCGATGAAATTCAAATACGATTTCGGTGTAACGTGGGTTGCTCTGCGGAATCTGAAATACGAATGAGTTCAGTATCAACTGGTGCAAAAACGATTGTCACTATTGTCTAGGTTGCGACCATTCGAGAACTCCATATTCGATCGATTTCTCTTATGGTAATACCTTTGAAAATATTCCAGAGAAGTTGCAGCAACCACATCTTGAATGGATCCAAGTGCGGATACCAGCTGATATTTCACTTCATCGGTGCAAGCAATTTTGAACTCTGTGAGAAAATGCTTGGCCACAGAAACTAAAGCATCTCGGGGCCACGGTTGAAACCAGTCGATGGTACATCCAGAGATCAGAGCTGGAAATCGAAGTGCTCTATTTCGAAATTTCTCACCAACCTGTAAAAATATAACCTCGATCTATACCTGTCAATCAACTTCGCATCTATTTTATCCAGTTATCACACATCTTTGTTAGCTGATCATACTTACAGGGGAAAAGCAGAATACAACATGTAAATTCTGACAGGTGCGGTTCATGAAGTATTCCATAACAACTTCCTGGTTGAGGGTTCTTTTCGGATTTTCTCTCTTCATGATTGGAGTCAATTCTTGGATGATCTCCGCCTGATCATCTTTGGTGAATAAGTTCGAGATCACTCCTGAGGAAAGGATATTATTGAGATACTCCAGAAATCCCTCCTCTTTGATGTCCAGGTCGGTAAAGATGAATGTCGTTCCTTTTCCCTGGCAACCGCAGGATCTATACAGAACTTTCAGATCTTCCAGAAAGTTGGCAATATTATAGGAGCGAGTCAAAGCTATCTGGAACGTTTTGTAGCCTGCTATGAAGGAGGAGAGTTTGGTGAGTGATTGTTTCCCACTTCCTCCAACTCCTGTAATTCACAAGGGATGTGTTATCCTGTACTGTACTTTCATTCTAGCCAACTCACCAACAAGCATAACATTGCCTCTGGGATGTCTTATCACCCTAGATATTTTTACCAAATGGAGCATAGCATCCGGAAAGAAGACCAAATCCATTCCAGAACCTCTTACCATCTCGTTGAATTGGGCCAAGAACATGTCTAGACGTTCACGAAGTTCTTTCTCATCACTAACAGGCTCATACACTTTCGGGAGTTCCATATCAGCGTCTTCACCTTCTTCACCAGTTGGTTCCGGTGCATCCCTGATGAAAAAGTCGAATGAATTATATTCGTAGATGGAACAGAAATCTACAAGATATTTGTGAAGTTTCAAATTATTCTGTTAGAGTTTGTACAATTTCATCATCTAGCATTCTACTCGATATACAATTGAATCAAAATTATCGTCCATCTTTCTCAATCGTTCATAATCGGATGAGCTCAATAAGTACCTCATGAAATCAACAAATACTGGACTTGGTTCAGTCTTTACTCGGAATTCAGGTCCTAGATGTTCTTCCACCAAGTTGAGTAGCTCCTCATTGAACCAATTTTTATCACTTTCTATAGTGAATCTATCGGAAAACACTCGTGTGCATTCGTGCTTCCATAAAACCATCATGCATCCCTCTGATTCAATAACAGTAGAGAGAGTACCAATCTGAAATGAGAAATAATTTTGAGGTACTTCTTTCTGGGATTTTCACTAAACCGTTTTACAAAAAACGTGTTTGTTGAAAACGTTATAGATTTTCATCAAGTATTGGCCATCACATATTTGAGGTACACACCTGACACCAAATATTTCTAATAAGCACACACCTGACACCAAATATTTCTGATAAGTGAATGATGAGAAACAATGCTATATGTAATTCAGAATTGAGTTTTTGATGAAATCAATTGAAAAATTCTATTTGAAAGTGATATAAATGGAATAATAATTGTAGTACCTACCATTCCTTGCCACACCCTCGAAAGATCCCTCAGTGAAAAGACGTAGTGGAATTTAGCAGGTGTAGGCAATAGCTTAAGTCTCGTGTTTTTCCATAATACTCTCGTTAGTGGAATCATCTTCTTGATCAAATTCCTTACCTCTAAAGTGAACCCCCTCTTGATGTTATAGTGCCCTTGAGCGATAACACCAAATATTTTGTCGATAGAACTATCTGTCGGTAACGGACAATTGAACATACAGAACTGCCTCTTCAGTCTCGAAGGAATGTCATTTCTCCCGCCTCCTGGTTGCCCCATCGCAGCGACAAATTGTAGGTCGGTGATTGTTGTAAATTCGCCTGGTTTTTCCAGGCTGTAGAAACCACCCATGTCCATGGCCTGCCTCACGATTTCATTTGTTATCTGAAAAGAGCGTTAGACGTTTCGACCTCAAGAGATGATGGGGAATGCCTTTTTACCTGGTCTCCCCAACAATTGATTTCTGGCAGGTTTATATCATCAACGAACACCAACATTTTCTTTCCATTGGGAGGGCCGAAAGTGTTTCCCATCCGCTTTTCTACGTAACTCTCTAGTGTTTTTTGGAACTGATAGGGACTTGTCGCACTGGAGAAATTGAAAGCTCTATTCAGATAAACTTCAGGGTTCGCTTTTTTCATGTAGGACTTCATCATGATGGTTTTTGCGGTACCTGCAATAATACTTTATAGATACCTTCTATACTCAGGATAATACAATAAATAAAAATATTTAAAACTATGAAATTATCAATCGATTTCAAAATAGATCATTTTTTCATGTTGTCAAGAATTTCAACATATAATTCAACTACATCATGGAAAAACCTCAAAATTGTATAAGATTATGAATCACTGAAATAACCTTCAATTAAAAAATGCTAAAAAACAAAAATCATTCCAAATGAGTGAATCGTACATATAGTTTCACATGAATATAATTATAATAATGATCAAGTCATCCAAGGAACATACATGCTCATAGTAGAGGAAAAAAATAAATCAAAGAAGAGCATTAGAAAAAGAGATAATTCAAAAGTGGAGTTACATTTTTAGAGTAGGGAATGTTTTCTCGATTCAATTTGAAATTTTAATATTTTTCATTCATCTTGAGAGTAAAATCTGAATGCAAAAATCAGAATTGGCATTGAAGATATATTTGTTGTATTGATTTACATCATCATATTTGTTTGTTTCTGTTATTAATCAGACCAATTCTGAAATAGTTCCCTCTGAATTTATATATCTATATATGAATATTTCTTGTATACATTCCCTGTATGAACTATTATAGTTCCTTGGGAATGAACATTTATTATTATATTCATGGCCAAATTGAAGGAGGTATGTATATCATGATGACGAATCTGAAAGGTTTCTGGGTTTTTACAAGTTGAGTAGGCTTCTTGTAGTTCAGCTCGAATATACACATTATAATTTCATTCTAAAGTTTGGCTGCGCTGAAGAAAAATTTTCCAATTCCTGCTCTCTCTGGGTCGCTGACCATAGAGAGAAGGGGATCCAAACTCCTGACGACTTTACAGGCTGAATACAGTACCATTCTGTCATGTAGATACTTCAAACTCAAAAGTCCATGGCCTCCCTGTTGTCGGGGGAAGTACAACCGTGAAACGGATGATTTGGGATGCAAACTCTTATGGAGATGCATCATTTTTTGGCTTTTTACATCGAGTTGATACAGCTCCTCTCGAGTCCACTTCACTACTCCAAACGAGTAGAGTAAGATTGGAATGGCAAGCATAATTGTTGCAGCAACTTTGTTCTTTCCCGACAGTTCCGTTGATCAGATCTATCGGAGTTTGTGCTGATATCTGCCGCGGAGAGAGTTTTTCACTGCTGTTACCTCTTGTGAGTGGCGTTGTTTCACCCCGAGGTTAGCATACTTCTCTCCGGCATCCAGATGGTGTAGAATGCTCCCATTTACGAGCTGCAAATCCTCTCCGTAGTCCCCGCATCGTCTTTTTTTGAGTAGAACCATTGCATATTGGTCTATCTCGAATTTCATATCGATAGCATGCTTGTACGCTTTCACTACCGTTAAGGACTGATGGAGATCCTTCTCTCCAGAGGCATAAAGTTCAAGATCATCCATATAAAACGAATGAGTGACCCTGTGCCCCCGGTTTACGGAGGTACTGCAGTTATACCCGCAACAGATAATGACAACAGTGAGATGCAGAAATGAAGGGGACTGAGGGAATCGCCCTGGAATGCACCTCTTCTGAAAGTGTCCCACTCTGTTTGGACTCTGGCTCGACCAGATGTTATGGTGAAGCAGTCCGCCAAAGTGGTATCAGTTGTTTAAAGCATGTCACTATTTTGTCGGGTACCGCAAGGCATCTGAGCAAATCCAAGATGAGCTCATGCGATGTTGTATCAAATGCCTTGCGGTAATCGATCCAGGCCATAGAGAGGTTACGCTAATATACGAGTCATGCGTTCCACACCTATCGAAGAGCAGGTTCTCTTCACATCCAGAAACTCCTCTCTTTGACCCTCTCTGCTCAAATATTCGTTCGAACACTCGGTCAACTTCAGGAACCGAGTTTTGGGTCTACCAGGTTGTTAGCCCTAAAGACTCACGTCTGGTACCGGGGGGAGAATAGTGTTCTTTCTCCAGGGTGCGCCTGGGCTGCTGGTCCGGTTTTGCACCAGTTGCTCGGGTAAGTGGTGGCGCAACTCACCAAAGACCTCAGGTGTTGGTGGCCTCCCTGCTTCTTATTATCAATATTATCATTATAAGAAACGATACCTGACCCAGGATTGATCCTTGCGGTATCACACATATAATATATTCGAGAACTAATTTGATTAGGAATACATTCTCCATTCATGATATTACCTTGTTCTCCAATGAGTAAGACAGCTTTCTCTTGACGGGCAATGGTATCAATCAGGTAATTTATTCTGACGTTATCAGGAATTGGAATCAATATGGTAGCAAATTCTGGAGTGGCAGTTTCTGGATATACATAATTTGTCACCATGGAACTCCAAGGAACCCATTTCCCCTCAGAGTTCACAACATAGTCGAATACAGTTGCCTAAAAAAATCAAAAACTCAGATAGTCTGCTTGAATCTCTAGAAAATATAATAATAATAACCGTGTCTCAATACTGTATCGAGGAGAGATACATACGTACTGGGAAATGAATATTTTGAAATAAAATCTTGGAACATTCATCTCTTCCAACTACCTATACCGTAAGTTCTGGTAAATGCCTGCCGAATACCAACTACTTTTCCGGATAATACTACGCTAGATATTGAATTATATCCGACATATATTTTTGCAAGATATCTCATCGTCTCGCAGATGTTTCCTGTTCATCCAGCAGTAGAATCATGCTGAAATTATTTGACTAGATCACCTACAGGTCGAGGTATTACCTCTCATCAATTTAGTAAAGATCCGATTCAAACAGCGACGTGCATGATACTCGATTAATTTCATTGCTGCTCAACTGGATGTATGAAACCTTCGTTTGAGAAGAATATCGTACACTAGTAACAGCTTCATCTTGTGGACAAAGCCACAAGCGCTGAAGAATAAAGATGTTTCTTCCCTTCTCACTGCTGTTGGAAACCGCTTTTCTTGGGAGTTATTTCATTATTGAAGTCCCGTTATTCCCTTCCCTCAATCATTGTTAATGATGTTTCACGTTTGTCTACTTTCCTTTTCTGCATCGAATATTCTAGAACTGGAATGGCTTTTTCGATTAATTTAACCTTCTCTTCATGTTAATTCAATGTTCTTTTATATAACTCTTCAGAATCAGCTATAACTTTTTACAATGGGAGAGTGACCGAAACAGTTCTTTCAATTTCTTACTTTCCTCGACGATAGCAGAAATTATCCAGTTTTCAGAAGAAAATGCTTCGTTGGAAGGAAGATTATACAATTCCTTCATATTGAAACTTCCCACCCCTAGTATTCCGTTTAGCAGGGAGAATTGCCGTAGGCAAAAAACACGTCAATTTAGATATCGAGGAGGAAGTTTAAAACTAATTCCCCTAGCTACCCCCACTTAATAATTTAAAATGGCACCCCCTACCTTGTAATACATCATTTCTCGTAAAATAGGGCAAAAAAATGAATTATAAAAAAATGCAAAAATTTATGAAACCGCTACCACAGTAAAACAAATCGTAATTAGGTACAATTCACAAAAAAGAACTGAAATTATTTTTATTTATGGTGCTGAAGATAGGAGTGCTCGTAGGACAGCCCGGGTTTTTAATGAAAGGCATGCAGGCGAAAATGTGAGTCACCGATATGTTCTAGACCTTGTTCAAAAATTTGAAGAGACCGGTTCTGTGTGCAACAAAGCAGTAAAGCAGTCGAGAGTTCTTACGGAAGCCGCACAGATTGAGATTTTAGGCCAATTCGCCGTTGAGCCTACTACTTCAATTTCGAAAGTCGCTAAGTTAGTAAATAT
>WOGR01012379.1:0-10222 GCA_015342045.1 Leptinotarsa lineolata | reverse complement strand
TCTTTTCTTTTACTCTTTGTAGTGCTATACACACCAAATTTTTGAACAAGCTTTGTCAATAAGTTTGCATTTTATTGGACAATAAAGTATATATATATATTATATTATTATAACAAGGCTATGACGAATGAGAACATATTGGAGACGCCATAGATAGACACATCGAAAACTTACCTGGATTCTTGCCTTACGTATCAACCATGATCAAGAAAAGAAGTTTTAGGCGCCAAGTACTCCCTAGACTCCTTGATATGACTCTAACGCTTTCAAAGTATGATTTTGCCTCTCGTGGCTACAGAGAAAAGGAAGTTAGCAATGATTGAATTTCCTGAGGAATCGTTCAGGGTATTGTTCAGTTATTATAAAAATACGACTCTATTTCACAACAATTGTCAGATAAACCAGTCAGTGGGTTTCTACCAGAGAAATTGTTACGATGCAGATAATCGGCCTTCAATTAGAACATCTGGCTAGACAAGAGGGTAGATAGTACCCTTTCAGAGGCGTACCATCAGTTATTGCTGCATGTAGTTTCAAAGGAAATTAAATTCCACAAACAAGTAAAATCAGTATAGTTGAGTGAAAGTGCATCCGATACATATACCATATGGAGAAGAAAAATTATTATTACTTCTTGAAAACAATAGTTCTGGTGGTGCGGTCAGGTGCGGTCGATATCTCAAAATGGCTTGCATAACTGCCTGTTTCAAGTGCTGTAAGAGCAAGGTTTTCAATAACTATATATTATGAGTAAAGTGCTTTGGTGTATAGGGGAACTGAAGGTAAGACGACCCTTGAGGTAGAACGGAGCAGACTAACTGTAAACGCCATCTACTATCGACTTGTGTCAACTTTACAGTCGCCTTTCGGAACTGGTCAGTGTCCTTGAAGCGGCCGTGCAGCGGCACATGTTTTCATCAAGGTAAGTTAATTTTTACGTATTTTGATGTAAAAACAGTACATTTTGATCTGCCTTCAGTTTTATTACGTTGAAGATATCATGGATTTCGTATGATTATATGATATATTGTTTGTTGTACTTAGTTTTAACATTAAATAGACAAGATTCTCCTACATCCTAACCTCAAAATAATTAATTGTTTACATGCCTACCGAAAAGGCAAAACGGAACGTGGTCCATTTTACCTTCAATGCAATTGGTTCGAGATTATACATACATAATTTGATATTGAAAATAGGTATTTTCTTCTCAGATGGTTAAAAACTATAAAAGAAAGTCGGACCAACAATTTTGGCGTGAGGAGGACATGAAAAATGTCATCGAAAATGTAGCTTCGCACCAAGGGGGCTTAACAAAGCGGCCGCCACATGTTGCAAAGACTACATTGGGGCGAAGACTTACCAAATATGAAAGCATCAAAGACTTAACTGTAGCTACGGAAAAGAAAATGGGCAGGTATGGAAAGATTTTCAATGTCGAACAAGAGAGAAAACTAGCATCCTTTGTCAAAAATATGGAAAATTGCGTTTTTGGTTTAACCACAAAGGATCTCAGGCGTCTCGCATATGAGCTAGCAAACTTCAACACAATTTCTGTCACGAGACAAAAATGGCTGGAAGAATATGGCTCGAAAATTTCTTGAAGCGTAACCCTGACTTGAGTCTACGAAAACCAGAACCCACTTCAGCAGCTCGAGCATCTGGATTCAACCAAGTTTAGTTTGAACAATTTTTCGATTTATTTACAGATATAACAACAAAGTATAAATTGACACCCAATCTAATCTTCAAATTCGATGAAACGAGCATGACAACGGTACCATAAAATATGCCTCGTATTGTTGAACCCGGACTAGACCTGATATTAAGCGAGGAAAGATGGTCGAAATAACATCATCACCCTATCGCGGAGAATTAGATGCTACTAAAAAAGCACCGGAAACGAAAGAAAACGCAAAGAAGGTAAAACAGAATCAACTGGAAAGAAGGGGATAAGGAAACAAACAAACATTCAAAAAGGAAAAGGAAAGAGGAAATCTACAAAGAAAAACTCTAAAAAGAAAAGTAAAGACTCATCTAGCGAAGATGAAGAAAACGTACAATGTTTCTATTGGTCTCATTTATTTTTTGAATCAACAGAAGGCTCGGTACATGCCCCGCATGTTCTTTATGGACACACTGTAGTTGTACCGGTGTCGAAGATGATGATGAAGATGTTAGATTTGTTTGCGAAAAGTGTTCAGTTGAATAAATAGTAGAGATTTTTTTTCGTTTTTATGTTGCCATAGGTCCATTTTGCCTTCATAACTGGTTCATTTTACTCCACGTGTAGGCAGAATAGACCAAACCGAGGGTTTTGGAAATCATTCAATATCTTCTATATCTGTAATTTGATTCAAGCGATCCTCAATAATAAGTTTGATTAACAAATGCTCAATTATATAATAAAAAATTCGGAATAAAGATTTAATTTTTTATGATACATCGATTTTTTCTTAACTGCTCCGTTATACCTTCTGTTCCCCTAACTATAGAAACTCCTGAGCTATAAGTTTATGAAAAAATCAATGTCTTGAAAGGAAAGGTTGAATTTATTCTTGAAGTCCTTACCAAATATGTGTAAAGAATAATGGAAAACCTTAGAAAGACAGTCTGGTTCATTTTGAAAATATGGAAAATATAACTTGAACTATCATTTCAAATTATGTCTATCGAAAATTGAAAATTGTTTTGTTCAGTATATCATGGAACAAAGGCCTGGCTTACATAAAACACGATCATGTACAGAAAGCAGTTTGTTGGAAAAAACCTTCAAATCTCCCAGTTATCTAGTGGCTCAAGTGTTCCACAGTACTCTCACATTGGTTCTTTGCTATTTATGAGTTTCATATATTATTATACTATTCTATTCTCGGTTTCAATCTAGTACTGAGTTGGTGCCTGTAAAATGGTGAAATGTAATGATATTGAATACCTGGCAAATTGGCAAGTACGGCTCTGTCCACTAATCAAAGGATCATTTTCACTAATCATCACTCGAAATAATGGTGAATTCTAGTGAAATAAATGGCGAATGCGCAAATTTTAGAGTACATAGTTTGATTTCAAGAAGTCTAAAAAATGAGAAGAAACAAAATTATATGACTAGAATAATAGTTGAAGTCAAGGATTCCAGAAAAAATGGAGGATCAAGATAATGGAATGATTGGAATATGCCAAAAACGGAAGACAATGCTAGTGAAATAAATGGCGAATGCGCAAATTCTTTACCTGCGACTTCGCCAGATTTGAGAATGCAATTCGAGTGAAACGTGAAAGAGACGGTGAAGTAGTACATCAGTGAATAATTATTAGAGTAGTTTGATTTCAAGAAGTCTAAAAATGAGAAGAAAACAAAATAATATGACTAGAAGAATAGTTGAAGTCAACAATTCCAGAAAAAATGGAGGATCATGAAAATGGAATGAATGAAATATGCCAAAAAACAGAAAAGATAATCAAAGAAGGGATAGAAATTATTCGATACTAGAAGGTGAAAATATTCACTTCTTGCGAAGTTACTTCTGACGAAGTTGATCCCAGTCCTACAACATCGTGCCTAAAGTTGCACAAAGCGATTTGAAGTACCTCTCTACACCATTCTCTCTGCGTAACTCCCATCAATTGCACCAGCAATAAAGGAGATTCTTCACCGAAATGTTAAAAATTTTGGTCGGAGTCAACATATGTACTCATTGAAGTAATAATAATAATAAGGCAGAAATCTTAGCCAGTCAAATAAAAAAGGCTGTCATTCTTGGCTCACTGCGCTTACTCAGTGCACATGAATCTCGGACCAAAAGACCACATACCCCACAGTGTGGAGTCATTGGTTGTTAATGCTGGGGCGCCCTTTCAGATTCATATATCGGACAGACCGGAAGAACTTCTTCCAAAAGAATAAAAGATGATAGAAGTAGTTTCTTGAATAGGAAGACCATTTCAACATTTGTGAACCATCTTTTGACAGAAAGGCACAAGTTCAATCAGGATTATGACGTATTCCATTTGTAAGAGGAATGTTCAAAACTAACATTTTGGAGTGTTAAGAAATCAATACATTTAAAAATTCGAGATTATCACACTATGATTTGGAATCTCATTCATAACGTTATCAATTCCATCAAGTTGGACTCTACGGTATTTTTTTGGTAACCACATTATTTTAACTTATTTCATGTTAATTGTTACAATAACCTTAAAACCGATAACATTTTTGAATAGAGAATAAAGAGACCGTTCAAACAATATATCACAAACTTATACTTCCCTTTCAGAAAATTAGGGGTTGTACTTGTCATTCGAAGAGGGTTGAAGGTAGGAGTGATATTTGTATGTTGAAGAATGTCAAATTACAATCAAAATTCAACGTGTTTCAAATTTTTTTAAATATGTACAGTAACCGAAATAATGAATTCATTCCATTTGGCATTTACACCCTGTATATAGATTCTTGCACAAAACAAACACATTACCGGTCAACCTTACGATAATTCAAAACAAACCATAGACAACATTATATACATGAAATGTCAGTTGAGTTTTGTTATAACAAATCAACAATGAACGTGAGCTGTCAGTTGCGTATTAATATAAGACGTCACTATTATCATTGATGTTTTGCCTCTTTTATTGTTATTATTTTTATTGGTGAAACATCATATTTCAATACTCATTACTCTATTCCCGACGAAGAAAAATCCAAAAACACAAAATTCATTAAAAGGGGTATAACCGTTCTTGAGTTCGTTTATTATTATTATCATATTTCAATAGTTATTATCCTATTCCCAACGAAGACAAAGTCAAAAATATACAATTTATAAAAATGGGCCGAACCGTTCTTGAGTTCTTCCATTATTATTATTTTGAAAAATTAAATATAATTTTTCAATACTTATTATTCTATTCCCAACGAAGACAAATCCAAAAACATGAAATTCATAAAAATGGGCCGAACCGTTCTTGAGTTCTTCCATTGTTATTATTTTAAAAAATCAAATATAATTTTTCAATACTTATTATTATATTCTCGACGAAGAAAAATCCAAAAATTCAAAAATCGTAATAATTGGTGCAGTTTTCTCATTATTATCAATTTTATTGATGAAATCTTCTATATATACTTACCTTTTAAACATTCTATGGTGAAAGCAGAACTTTCAAGGATAGTGAATGAACATAATACCCAATATAATAAATACATTATTGACGAAATTGCTGAAGCATATTATAGAATATTATTACGTCTTTTCCCTTACCACTGCGAGCTCAACCCAAAGGAGCTTATTTAGGCGGACATTAAAAACTATGCTGCCAAAAAAAATACTAATATTGTGATCTTAAAAATATTTTTAGTGAAGCTGTTTCGTTTATTATCGCTTAGGGCAGGTAAAAAATAAAGTAGAAATACAAATGTTAAGATTACACCATGACTTAGTTGACAGGAATTCGTTGATAATTAATCTTGAAGATGATTCTTCTAGTAACAGTTTTTCAGCATCTGAGTAATCGGTGTAAAATGACAAAAGGATTCATTATTTCAATACAATTTTTTTATTTATACGCTAAAATGTCACTTTGAAACCGAAAACTGTTTACTCGTGTGTCCTGCTGAATAAATTACCCCATTTTTTTGTAGTTCATTTAATGTTGAATACACAAAATTGTTTTTGTTTCCTCCATTAGTCGAACTTTGAATAATTTTCCTATACCTAGTCGCATATTATCAAAAAAAATTCAGTAATATGACTCTGTACAAGCAGTCTCGTCTGAAGGATCATGTGCACTATAATGTTTCGGAGCACTTCATTGCTTAGTTCAGTAAATACAGTATTTGTGTGCTGATAATTCAAATGGAAGTTTTTGTTTCTGGTAATGAACTATGCCATTTTCAAACTCGGTTTTCAACAGTTACGTTATAGGGTGACTATATTTTTTATTCGAACTTCTAATAGAAAGTGTTATATGGAATTCTAGGATAGAAAAAATTCGCATATTTCAGTCAATCCTACACATCGTTTCTCTTTCGTACATTTTTTCTCAAAATTTCATGGTTTTTCTGAAGACAATATTAATATTGTTATTAGACAAACATTCACTTACCTTTGACCATCATCGTTGAAAGCCCAGTCTCCGAGAATCAAATCCCTGAATCGGTATCGTGGTGGTAGAGGTAACGGGGTAACACACTCCATTTCTTTGTCACGTCCCAAGAGTGCCATACTCCCGTCCTCATCGGAAGGTTCGTTCTCCAGGTTTTTCAAGCCCCTACGGGCTGTTCTGAAATCAAGATTTAAATTGAACCATTAAAATTTATGTAACAGGTAATGGGAAAACACAGAGGTTGATTATTCAGTCTCAATTCAATTTCTTATTGATACAAGAATAGTCTCTTATTACGGGGAATATTTCTATGTGTATGGGCTTTGGAACAGTTAGCAACTGACCCAAATTTTTATCGAAAAATAATCTTTAGCAATGAGGCATATTTCTGGATGAATGGGTACGTACCAAAACCCCCTATGTTGGACGTCATTGACACCTAACACAGATTGCGAATGAGCCACCTAGTCGTCCTGATTTAGTTCGATGGCTCAAGCGCGGCGGTTTTCATACCTTCTGATCGTTCTAATATCCTCTCAACAGTGCGGGAGCGATTACACCTAAGATGATGGACGAAACGTCATTACTATGAGATAATACTGAAATTCTTGTTCGGAATTGAGCAGCTGTTCCCGAAAAAGCAAGATTTTTCTATGGTTAACTCGGTGTCAAGTTATAAACCTACTGAAATACGAGTCAACGTGTTTCAGTAGTCTTCACGACTAGAATAAACACATACTTCACTACTTTCACTACGGCGACACTTCGACTTTCGCGGATGGCACAGGAATTCATAAACGTTGTTCTTGGTACTCTTTCAATAGTAGGGATTATTTACGTAATCTACAGCACACCTGCGATCATAACTGTCAATCGCCTCATAAATTCGTCGGCGAATTCGTTTGTTTAGCGCAAATTTATGGCATCGTTAATTATCGTCGGAACAATTTCGGTGATGGTTTTATAGTTATTATATGATGCCGACAAACTATTATCTATTGAGGGGTATTTCTTGAATTAGGTTCATTCAGCTCTTCCGACTCTCGGCTCACTTCACGTTAATTATTTGCTTCGATTCTTCCGTGCATATTAATTGATCTACCTAACCTATTATTCTTCTTCTTCTCTATTCTGAACTTCAAAATAGTCGACATCTACCAATCATACGCATATACTAGTGAAAATCATTGCAATCATTTTTTTTTTCAAAAAATTCACCCACTCTGAACATTTTTTCAGTTATATCGATCCTTCACCAGTCTTTTCAAAATAAGTATGGTATTATGGAATAACAAAACAATATTTATGTCTGAGAATGCCTATCAAACCTGATCAAGAAGGGAATATAGTTTTGGAAAAACCCATTTTCCTAGTCCCTGCTCATTTCCTTATCTACTTATTTGTGATGCCGTATTTGCCTCCATAAACCAGATTCGGAGTGATACACTCTTATGTGTTTCACTGGTAGAGTTTTGAGTACATATTTGTTATCTCCTTCTGGTAATGGATAAGACGACACAATTTCTCTTCAGAAGCATTACGTCAATGAAAATCCCCCCACAAACCATATTCTCACAAATATTATGCTACTTATAACATCCACACCCGTTATCAGAATAAGAAATATTCACGAAATGATATAATATAGCCGAGAGGGGCTAGTTCATTACCCAATGTCTTTTGTGGTAATCAAAGGATTTTCTTGATGCATTTCGCAAAGATTATTTATATTATACTATCCAAACCGACGAGTGTAATTTTCATCAAAACATCTCAAATGAATGGCAAGGATATCAAAATTTAAATTAGGTCGGAATAGCGGGGTATCGTTTTTCGTGCGCAATATGATATAGTAATAATTTTCCATGGTCTAACATTCCATTTTACGTGTTACGTTTTCACCCGTTGGTCCAATAATAATTGACTACACTGAATAATAATCAAAGTTAACTTTATTTCACTTTCAATACCACAAAACAACTTCAACTATTCGAATTTCTATCGCCTTATTAGATCGCTCCGCGTACCGTACTGTACTCCCACTTGAATGCCTGCTAAGGCGATTGGTTGGCGCTTATATTTGGCAATCGAAGGTAGTGGAATGTTCCTTGCAATTCCATCGAGTGACGGTAACAGTATTCTCGTCACATCTAGAATGTCGACGAACATCGAAGATTCGCAAAACTCCACTTGGACTGGGCGCGCTTTTAGCCAAGTCACAGGTGGTTTATGGCTACCAGTGGCGGCCGGCATTAGTTTCTCCAGGGCATGACTTGAAACAGTAGATATAATTAGCTAACTATTATTTCTTCAAAGGATAATTCTTCTATTGAATGTGTGTCAAAAATCTACGTTCTGTTCTACACTATGTATTAAAAAAAGTAAAGCGTCCCTCTTGATACAAGTCATTTTGGGTCCTTTCCTTGAACCCTTTCATTGCATGTCCATATTATGGGGATATTTATCCACCATCTTCATGAGTCACATCTGGTTATAAGCGGTTAGACTGTCAAATTTAGAGTGGTGTATTTTTATTTCTTGTATTCTTCTCAGCAAACAGTTCCATTTGATAACCAAACCATGGGAATGCCAAAAAATTACTAGCCAACTCCCTTGGTAGTCTCACACTTCGTCTAACTTTTCGAAACCGGTCTGCAAGTATGTTCCAATAATTGAAAATCGATTCCGGAAGTTCTTTCGCCAACAGCATATGCAGGAATTACTTCTGTGAAGAATCCTGCACTACACCTGTCGGATATAATCCAACGTGGGTATTAGCCAGGGGAGTAGTAGTTTTCTGATAGGTGTCAGTCCATAAACCTACTTTGTAGGTGAGTTGAGACTGGCCTGAACGAATTGTTCATTTAGTTAATTTGATTTAAAGCCAGTCTTCAAGTATGCCCACGTACTAAAAGAATGAAAACCTCGACTTACCAATTTTGGGAAATAATATGATTCATATATTACTTTCCAAAATACGGCCAACTGTCGGTCATCGGTCACATGACTTAAAATATTCAGATGGTAAACCAACCGGCCTTCGGGAAAATTTCATTTTCAAACTAGCAATACTCCCCAAAACCCAATGAAAAGTGTCCTCACTACTACTAGAATATTTTCATTTCTAATTTAATGTAAAAGTTTGAATATATTCAAAACAGATGTTTCTGAATACCTTCTGGCTTGTTAAAAAGGTATGGCCGAGGCACTATCAAGAACACACAACATCGTCCGAACTGAAGAGACGTCACTATCAACACCGACACAATTGAAACCACGAGGTAGATTTTTCACTCGCGACCGGCGACGATACGATTCAAAGTCGTTAGGAAACAACTGCCGGCGTCTCGGCGCTGCCACCACATGGTTTATCAAGGGAGAGCGCAACTCCAAACGTGCATGACCTATGGACTAGACTGGGTCATAAGGCCGCTATGAAGTTGTAGGAGAAATCATTCAGATCATTCAGATAATATGATTTCACCTGTGTTGGAATTTCTGAAGAATATTTCATTACGAGACGTGGGTTCTATTTTTCTTGACACACGAAATATATAGCCTCAGGTTGGCCGCACACAGATCAAAACAAATTGATTCGAGACAAATTGTTTAGAACCAAACCGTTTCGATGTGTTCTGGCTAAGAGCGAATGAGATATATACGTTTAATGTCATAAGAAATACTTCTTGTCAACAAACAGTTTTCTGCTGAAATGTAATGTATAACTATATAGTATTAATTTTGGTATAGTCCGAATAACCGATATTGTGCACTCTTAAAGGGTGTCGGCTTTCTCAAACGCACCTGCCAGCTAGTCCATGTGGACTCTATAATTGGCGGTTCGTATCGGAACTTGTTACTAACCAATTTTTATGATTGGTTGAAAAGTTGTAAAATTGAATTTGAAATTATGTTACGGTGACGAATAGAAATCGGTGAATGCGAGTATGCTTATCGTCCGTCATCGCATCAATTTTCAGTTCCGCAACTGATCGCGATTTGAGTGTTCGAATTTGGTATCGGCACAGTTATAATTGCTTAAAATTTTTGTTATCTGTTTAGAATGTGGCGTCCTTGGACAAGTACTAATAGTAATAACGAGTGTGACAACAACGCA
>WOGR01012378.1:0-10222 GCA_015342045.1 Leptinotarsa lineolata | reverse complement strand
TGCCATTTTTAGCTATTCTTTTAAATTTCAATTGTATTGTTTATTTCAGGGATTTCAAATCACTTCACAAATTTTTAGACAATGGAAGTCCGAACTGCTGAAATTCACACTTTTGTGAAATTATTCATCAGTTGACAGTTTTCAAATTATATTAAGTAATTAATATTCGGTTTCAAATAATCTTCCATAAAATTGAAAATCAAGAGTTCATTTTCTTCTAAAGGTAGTTTTGAAGTTGGAATTTCATGAATACCGTATGTTTCTTGTTGAACGGATATTTTATTCTGTTTATTTTTGAAAATATGAATTTGATTTATTTTATTATTGATTATATCATCTCAAATGGGATTTTCATCATTGGCTACTTCTTGTGATAAAGAATAAGGAGTTTTATCGGTTTAAGAGATAGGTAATTGATCGATTTTATTAGTGAGTTCATTGGAGGGTTCGATTTGGATATCTGAAATAATATAATATCAATTTTTGATTGTTTTCCTGAATTATTATTAGATATACCTGGTTTTGGATTGTCTATTGGATTTTCTGATAGTTCTCTAAGGAAATCTAAAGTTTCTTAGTCAATGTCACCTGGATTGTTGGCAATGGAGTCGGTTTCGTGCATGTTCAGTTGAATACGTGAAAGTGCGTCCGCATTGGAGTTCAGAAGTCCTTCCTTATAAACAATTTTGTAATCATATTCTTTCAATTTCGAACGCCAACGAAATATTTGGAATTGGATTCTCGAATATTGAACAGCCACGTTAGCGGGCGGTGGTCACATACAATTTGAAGGTTCGTCAAAAAATGTAGGGTCTGAATTGTTTACAAGCCCAAACTATTGCAAGAAGCTCTCTTCTGATGGTGCTAGAACGTTGTTCTATCTCATTTGAAGTTCGTGAAGCATACGCAATAGGTTTTTCTTGGCCAATATCACCTCGTGAAAGGATCACGCCCAGGGCTACGTTTGAAGCGTCTGTAATCACTATAAATTCTCGTTCAAAGTCGGGGTATTGAAGTATAGGGTCATTACATAAAATTTCTCCACATGTTTCGAAACTTTCATTAAAAGTGTGTCATGTATAGGTTTGCATTTCGTTTTGAACATGCGGTCATAGGTTTTAAAATTTTTGCAAAATCTTCAATGAACTTTCGGTAATATCCCATTAAGCCTGAAGATGATTTGATTACCCTCTGAGTTTTTGGGTAGGGAATTTTTGAATTGCTGGAATTTCATCCAGACTGGGTTTCACTCCATCAGGGGTGAGTGATTAAATGTTCTAGGTAGGCTACTGATTTTTCAAGAAATTCTGATTTATTCAGTTGTATCTTGAAATTTGCTTTTCTTAGTCTCTCGGATACGTCTTTTATTCTAGAGATGTGTTCTTGTGAGGAGCTACTGAATATCATTATATCGTCAAGGTGAACTAAACAAGTTTCGTTGTTTAAGCCCCTCAGAACATCATTCATTGTTCTCTGAAAGGTGTAGGGATCATTTTTTACCCCAAAAGGCATACGTCTCAATTCGTAATGCCCATTTTGTGTAGAGAAAGCTGTCTTTGAAATGTCATTTTTGTTCATTTCAATTTGGTGGTATCCTGATGCCAAATCGAGAGTTGTGGAATAATTTGTCCTATCAAGTTTATCTAAGATGTCCCGGATGTTGGGGAGAGGGTATTTGTCGTCTATTGTTCTTTCACTTAATTTTCGATAGTCTATAACGACGCGCCACTTCTGTTTTCCGCTTTGATCTAATTTTTTACGGACTACCCAAATCGGGCTCTTCCAAGGCGAGGTAGAAGGTAGAAGGTATTTGTTGTCTATTTCATTTAATAATCGACGCGCCACTTCTGTTTTGGGAATTTGGGAATTAACTTCATTTTTGTGAATTTCTGGAAATCGATAAGTCCTCGTGAAAATTGGGGTGTCATTTTTTAATTTTATTTTATGAGTTATTTCATAAGAGAAACTCGAAGGAATGTTTCCATAGTGAAATATATCTCTATAATCATAGCATAATTTTCTGGTTGCTTCTTTTTCCTCTTTATTGCAATGTTCCAACCTGAGATTTTTCAAATTATTTTTTGAAAGAATGTTTTGTTCTTCGTTCACTTTACTATTTGTCTCGATATTTCCAACAAAATTGATTCCATTTAAATCAAAAGGTTCAGTTTCGAAAGGTCCTGTTATCATGATTTTGAATGGTTTTGTGTTTGAGTTTGTTATCGTTGTATAAGCAAAATAATTTTCTATGTTAACGATAGCTTGTGAAGATTCTAATTTGTTTCCATAATCAAAATGATTTGAAATTCCTAAACCAGATTTTCGTACAGCAGGAAGTTTTATGATTTGCTGTGTTCTACCAGGGATTATCAAAGTATGAAAACATTTTTATGGAATTTCATTTGTGTATTCTGTGACTCCTCAAAAATAATTGATATTTTTTTATTGGAGTAATTAGTAATTTTCTATGAATATCGAGTATTACTTGTATTTGTTTTAGAAAATCCATTCCTATTAGTCATATTTTTCATTGAAATCAAAAATATAGAATTTGTCACATTCTTCAATGTAAAAAATTTCGAATATTGGAATAACAGCCACTTCGTTGTGAAAAATAAATACTATGAGAGGTTTGAATATTGAAATTTTTATTGAAAATATAATTTTGAAAAAATGTATATGCTAAATTTGAACTCATTAGGCTACGAGAACTACCTGTATCTATTGAAAATTTTGCATTCAACTTGGGAACAAATATATATAGTATATTGTTCTGTAAATGATTAAGGTCTATATTTATTTTGTGTTGTCCTGGGTATTGGAAAAATTTTCTTCATAAGTTGAACTCTCAGTTCCGCTAACATTTTCATGAGAGCACTGCTCAAATAGAGTGTCCTGGAAATTTTTGCAAAATTGCCGTTATGAGCATTGTGATAATTTTGTTCATTTATAATACCTGAACATTCATAAGTTTGGTTTTCGAAGGGATTATCAAATTCTAACTTATTATTTGGGTAGTATTTGAACTCTATATTATGAAGTTCTTCTGACAAAAAGTTTCTTGGACCGGAATTTAAAAAAAAATTTTCGGATAACGATTTTGTTGTATCAGTCGATCAATCAATCAATTTATTGGTAATAATACAATCGTACAAGTTAAGAATACAATATACGAGAATACATACAATCATAAAATTACAGTTTGGGAATAAAATAAGTGAAATAACATTTTTTCAAACAATCATATCGGGTCATCGAAGTTATTATCCAAGAATTCGTGAATTGAATAAAAGGTTCTCTTTACCAAATAATCTTTGATTTATTTTGAAAAGTAATCTCTCCTCGAGGAGTCTTATCGACACTGGCAAGCTATTGAAGAAATGTATAGCATAGTAGTCAGTTCCTTTTCTGGTTCTATGCAATCTGTAATGTTCAGGCCTAATGTCGTGGTTATGACGTGTTTCATAATTATGGAGTTGGCTATGTGTTAAATATTTTTGTTTATTGTTATAGACATATTTAATGCAGTTCAGTATATATGCACAAGGAAATGTTGGTGTTTTAAGCTCAACAAAACAATTTCTACAGCACTGGCGATATTTGAGATTCAAAATAATACGGATGCATCTCCTTTGTAGCCCGAAATTTTTTCGGAATGGGAAGAGTGACCCCAACTCAGCACAGCATATGTCATGTTTGAATAAAAATAACCATAATAAGCTGACATTATAGTTTCTCTAGATACAGTTTTAACAAGTGATCTTATCAAATATGTAATTTTCGAGAGCTTAGACGATAGTTGAATAATGTTTCTTACTGGAACTCGATTAATTATTCTGTTGATATCCATATTGTTTTGTAATGTCTTTGGCAGTTGATTATTTGTTTGGAATGAGAAATTTCACCTGGAATCCTCAATCTATGAATCAGTAAATAATAATTTCAGAATGAATGGCATGTTTTCTGTCATAAAGTCGTCAAATCGATAAATAATCACCCTAACGATATACAGTCATGCGATTTCTGTGGTCATTACCCTCAACTCTCGAGCAACTGTGACTGCTACGAAATAATGGACAATTGTTGAGTGTTATTTTTCCAGAAATAAATGAACGACTTTCGAAAATTGCTTGATCAAGACATACTTAGAAATATGTTTCTCATTGATGAAGAATATCCTCCTGTTGGAATCAGTAGTTACACACACACTTACAAAGCTGAGCTTCTATCTCCCATCCGAAAAGTTTACATTTTTATCTATAGGGAGTGCTTCTGGAGATACAGGGGCTGAAAGGCTTAAGATCAATTTTTTCGGAACACTCTCACCAACTCAAATGACAGCAATCCCAAATTCATTCTCGTCACGTGGGTCCTACTAACTCCATAGAGAATAATCTTACATACTAAAGAGAAAAAAAATGTTTCAACAGGATAGTGCTTCTCCACACTACTTACGAAATGTGTGAAGCGACAGACTTCTTGGTCACTGGATAGGATGGAATGATGCCTTTGAGTGAACTTTCCTGTTCACCTGACTTCAGACTTTCCGATTTTTTGTAGGGATACATAGGTAGTGTATGACGCGAAGTGGAACCGTAAGTTAAGATCCGTTAAAATATGTTTTGCTCTTAATCAGCTGTCCCCTACAAACAACAACTCTTAGGAGTCGAAACTAGTCCAAGCTGAAGATTTACAAGATTTTACCTTTAACCGTGCAATTTCTAGCACAGGTAAACCGATATGCAGTAAAAATAGGTTATCCGACCGTAGAGCTCAAACTACTGTACCAAGAAGTGATTTTTTGAATTCAAATGAACCAATCACACCAATCCAACCAGCTACCATCCAACCAAGTATTCCAAAATTTACGTCAACGGTATTCAGGTAACCCGTATTGATGTATGGAGGCTGGCGGATGATATTTTCAGAACCATTTTGATTATTATGGTGAAAGTAAAGTCTATTTTTATTTTGAATTTTTTAGAAAAACCCATTATTGACATTTGTTGATATTTCAAAACTCCACGTCTTCCAAAGGAATAAACCTATTTTAAATAGCAAAACCTTTTCAATGGGGTTTGAGTCAACAACCAATAGACAAATATTCGTAGCTATGCGACTTAAAGGTTTTGCTGTGCAGTTTCAGTCTCATGATTGGTTTTTGACCAGGTTGATCACTAGTTTTTTTCTGCTAAATACTTTCTTTGGTTGACTATTCATCATTCTCCATGGTCCGTGAACATGTTTCCTTTTACATCTGGATTTTTCAAAGTTTCAATTCCGCCCGATCTCTATCTCAATAAATTTTTCCATTGGAATTGGTACAGTCTTTATTCTTTTAAAAGGGGTAGATTCGAGTGTATCCAGTGCTGCTGTTTGTGCCAACAAACAAGTCTCTGAGTCCTTTGTATTATAGCAGTTGCTTGTTTCATTTTCAGCCATCACACCAAAGAGGTGCATGTTGAATAGTTTCGATCGACAGTGAATATATCCAATATATTATATCTGGTTTCAGCCTACTTCCGCCTTTTTTATACTGCTTTAACGTTAGTTTCACGTGAGTTCTCCTCGATAGTTGTACTTTTTCACCTCGGAGTTAGACAGGTCCTAATACCTTCTTCCTGGTTGTTTCGAGCAATGTTGTCACGGTCTATTTGGATGAGTTTACTTTGGATCTCGTTTCTTCGTTGTTCTGCAGTATGCACAACCAAACTGAATTACCATTTTCACCTCAGACTAGGACGACTTTGTCAACCAAGGTTCTTCAATTTTTTTATATTCGTGATTCGAATTTTCTGTCAATCCCAAAGATGTCATCTTCATGAAGATGGTCATCTTTGCCATGCCAGTTTTTACTCTGTATCCTTCTTCTGAAGACAGAATGAGTATATACGTTAAATTCATTATTACCACAAATGAAACTATCCCTGTTGTAGATAATGCTTTGAAGTCATCTAGTTGGCTACATATAGTGGAAGCAATGTACAACTATTGGGACTCTCGTTCATATTTAATATTCGTGGTTTAAATTTTCTATCCATCTCATCACATCAAAATGGCTGATTTTGAGGTTTCTGATAGTTATCAGGCTCCTTCAACAATCAGTAAACAAGGAAATATAATAGTGACTGCATTCGATAGCAGATCTAGTAGCAGCTTTGAAATCGATTTCTGCAACATCAGAGGACGGAGCTCAAATATTGAGCTTAGTAGTTGAAAAGGCTTCTGAAAATCTCGACTACGGTACCAAAAATTATATCAAGTAAGTGAGAGTTTGTAACAAATGGAAATTACAAATAAATGAAATTGAACGACTGCACAACCACATATTTTAAAAGTAATTTCTTGCCGGTCCTTACGGTTCTATCTGGTCTATGATTGAAGTTAATGATCGAGATTTCACCAAGTCTACAATTCCACCAATAACACACGCGAATAGTTCATCGTAACAACAGTAAGAGAAAAAGCAAATTTACTTGCTGAACTTACACCCTCTAATTGTCTTCCCGGAGAAAACACTACCTACTCTTTCCCTCATGAAATTTTTGATGCCAGATATCACTTTTTGACAACGTAAAAATGCTTTAACAAATATGCTTCTCATAAATATGCTTCTCATTTTTTGAAAACGATAACATACCTGTTATCGTTTTCAAAAAATACTTCATTCTATTTGCATTAGTATTCTGTAGGCTCATCAACTTCAAAAAATGGGTTTCTGCTTCTTGTTGAAAAGCCGCTCGTGTTCAACTACAACCCAAAAAGGGTGAGAAAATTCCTCCATAAACTATAGTCCAGTTGCTTTACCATCATTTCGAAAATTGAAATGAAAGCTTTCAATCAATACATTCTCAAATATTGAGCTATCATCAATATGATTTCTGGAAGCGAAGATCAACAGGCAAATTTGAAATATGTTACCCACATCTGGAATAATGCAATAGATGGAGAGACTCTGGTTGTTGCACTTGATATTTCCAAGGCCTTTCAATATATCTGGCATAAGGGTTCACTCATTGAACTTTGATATTATGGCTTGTCAGATTCTTTGGCTTTTCATCTTTTTCAAAAACCGTTCCTAGCCATCGATGGTTTTCTTTCGGATACAATAACCATCAACGCTAATATTCCACAAGGATTTAACTTGCCTCTAACCCTTTTTCTATTATACATCAACGATCCATTAGAAGAGACGCCACAAATACAATATTTCACTTGGCTAATAACAGCATACTCGTCTTTTGATTTGCCTGTTGAGACATCAGATTTCAACGCACATCTGCGGCAAAAACAAGAGGTTTCATATATCAATGAGAAAAAATCAACTTGAGATGGCAGAAACCAATTGAAATTTAATGCTACGAAAAAAAGGTGCAGTTTTTCTCCAGAGCGTGAATGTAGTAGAACAGGACATCATAATGTCAAGGCTAACTGCGTCGATCAATTTGTTGGATACCAAATTGATTGCCAATATGTACTGGTATGGTAAAGTCAGCCTTCCCGGAAATTCGAATCAGAAAATTGTACATATCTCATCAACATTTGAAGCTTCCTTACCCTCACATTGGACCTCTTTCAGAATATTACGCATATATAACGAATTCCGCTCTGTGGAATCCCTGAGACTTTTAGATTTTAGTATAACAGGGCCATACTCCTAATCGGAGACCCGAACACCACAATCAACCTTGATAGCCTAGAGTCCTAGAGCATCAAAAGAACTTTGGGACTCGTCTTTTTTCTATAGATACTACTTTCATGGATAGTGCCTGATTGATTCCACTCAGTAAGTGTACCTGTATGCGAGAAATACGCTGGAGAACGGAATCCTTCTACAGTACTTGTTTTCATCCATTATATAAAATAAGTAAAACAATCATAATGTAGATAATGTACTAAAAATTGGAAAATAATTCGGAATATCCTAGGTAGCAGTCATCAAACCACTCTCCTCAGCAATCTACGGCATTGATCAGATGGAAAATGATAAAACGATTTTATTGTTCATTCATGAATAAAAGTCCAGTCAACGCTGGTGTTCCCCAGGAATCGATATTGTCTCCAACCCTCTTTATATTGTAAATCAACGACTTATTGAAAAAACCAAGAACCCAATATATTGCTTTGCTGACGAAAACACACTTGTCTCGTCATTCAATTTGGATTCCAGATCATAGGCTGCGGATGCACATCTTCACCGGCAGGAGGTTGCATATCTTAATGAGGATTTAGAAGTTATTTCTAATTAGGGAGAAAGTAACCAGGTTCAATTTAATGCCAAAAAGATAAATGTCTCCGAACCGGATATAATAATGTCAGGACAGATTCCGCTTTCTACTTCGATTAGTTTGTTGGGGGGTCAAAATGGACACCAATATGTCTTGGCACAATCATGTCGCTGGAATTGCAAAGGCTGCTTCTGTTTCGAACCAGAAAATTGTACAAACCTCATCAACATTTGATGCTTTATAAAGCTCAGATCAGACCATCTTTGGAGTATTGTTCTCATGCATGGAGCTCCGCCCCTAAGAAGCTGCTGGATTCTATCCAGAAAAGTAACATTCGCCTGATTGGAGATGCGAACATCACTTGCAACCTTGATAGTCTGAAACATCGAAGATACTATAGATACTTTCACGGGAAGTGTTCAAGTGACTTGGCACATTCGATTTCACCAAGAGCGGTACATATCAGAAATACGCGACGGACTGTAGCTACTCATCGTTTTGAGGCTCAACTCAGTACACCTCGAACTTCACTGTCTAAGAACTCTCTTATTTGGAAAACTGCCTCTACGTGGAATAAACTACCTGAGAACGTTTTTCCAAATATATTCAGTCTCCAGCGATTCAAATCCAATGAGAATCGCAACTTTCGCACAGGCACCGCTTCTAGAGCGCCTTAAAAAAAACGAAAATATGTCAGTCTATCGTAAAACGCTTATCATCCAACCTAATTTTCATTTCAATGAAAAAGTTTTATAAAGATGGTTTGCGCCTCAAAAATGTATTCACGATTAATAATTTCTTTGTTTTCATTCAAAATTGAAGAAAATCTTACAAAGGAAAGAAAGTGACTATTTGTATATTTATGAAGTTCTATATTACCATTTTCCGAGCTAGAGCCGAATTGTATCGAAACTTTATTTATGCTGTTAGTTCAATAAATAACTTGCTTCCCATCATTTGGATGTATCCATCAATGTTTGATTTTTATATCAAAGAAGCAGGATATGAAAATTGGAAGAAGAATTATTTACCCTGTAACCTGACTTCAAAAATATTATCATCCAGATTCATTCGAAAAATCATTTGCCTCTATAAGAAACTTGTTCAATTCGTACGTCATCATTATCTATTTTTCATTTGCATGAAAGAGTCTGCATGAATATTTCACTTCAAATATCTACTTATATACGAATTATACAGTAAAATTGATCATTAAAAAAATTAATCGACTTCCAAACTGTTCGCTCAAAAAAATGTAAGTATTCTCTCGAAATAGCTTAAGTCGTAAATACCAATCATTGACAATGTTGGAAACTTCGACTGAAACAAATTTACTTTGTTCTTTGAAACGATTCGGCTTGAAAACATGGTAATATTTTTCACATTATCATTGAAATTCATAACCTTGGCAACGACTACAAAACAATTTAGAAACGGTTACCTAATTGATCGCGTAATTATTTCATTTGGAAGTCGTTTCGTTGCTTGAAATGTTCATAATTTTTTACTTATAGGCATTTTGTGCGTTTTGCTCATCTTATTTCTTCTCTCGATGATTACCCAAGTGTCTGTGAATCAGTGTGTTTCGGCGTTAAACTGCAAAAACTATTATCGATATTTCTACCATTGTGGGATGAAACTTCATTCTTTCATTTTCAAATATGTCAGCTCCGTGAATTAAATCTCATTACCTATCAGAGAGAAAGAGAGAGATAGAAAATAGTCTTGTTGACAAAGTTTACTTAATATATAATGCAGTTTATATAACAAAGTGCATTTAAATTGATCAGTTATCACTTATGATGAGAAATTTTAAAAACGACGTGTTGACGATGAACGAGAACGAGTATATTTCTTTCTTATTCACCAAGCTCAAGAATTCTTGGGGTTCTCGTTGAATACTATTCGTGAACAGGAAAATAGTAGGTTCAATACTCCTGACCGCTCTGGATTGAATGATTCCGTACAGTCTATCTCGTCATGTGTTAGTAGAT
>WOGR01012377.1:0-10222 GCA_015342045.1 Leptinotarsa lineolata | reverse complement strand
GTAGAGCCACACTTTTGCCATCTGACCTGAAAGATCACTCACCATACAAACTAATCGGCTTCGTCAAGAGGCTGGGTTTATTTGGTCGAGTTTGAATAGGTGTGAGCCACAATAAACCTTTGTGGGTTGCGGTTGAGGGTCGAATAGACCCACTCACTTCTAATCTAACCTAATCTATTGCGAAAATAATAAATTTGGTAAAATGATGTGGATCTGGAGTCCCTGACATCTTGGATCATTGCACTCATTGAGGAGAATAGCAGTATGCAATATTTATTACAAGGCGTCTTATCTCGATCATGGGCAACAACACACACTAATGACAACATTGCAGTTGATTCATCGAAAACAGTCGATAGTAAGAAATTGATATGATTTATCACGAGCAGAGAAAATTTATGAAGGTTTCTTCTAATAGGCTCAGTAAATTAAATTTTATTATACCGTTTAAGATACGCCTAGTAATCGATTATGTTGAAGTCTTCGATGATGGCAAAGTAGGTAGAACACCGTTGCCAACAGATAAACATATAAATTGTGAAATAATAGCCGTGCTTGTTAAGATTAAAAGCAAGTAGGTTGGTAGGCTTGTAAAAGCTCGGGTACAAATTATTATTGGTATTGATTCTTCGTTTGTTTTAGATTGAGCTAAGATTACGAGATATGATATATAGCTTCATCGAATCGGTTTCAACAATCTTGGCTACTAAACCGTAATTATAGGTTGCATTGCGACACGGTCATCAATTATGAGTTATAGCAAATTACATTTCAGCAATACTACTGCAATTAACTTATAACGAGAGTTATGAAGAGGCTATGAGTCCATCTGGAATCAGTTTGTCCAATACAAAATGGAGGAAGATTGTAGACCGGTTTGAACGCAGAAAATTCACCGAGGAAAAATTTAATTACTGCTTTATGACACAAATAATTACTTGAAGACTTCAAAAATTGATGAACTTGAACAACAAAAACATACGCAAAATGATATTAATTGGAAAACCACTGTGGATAATTTCAAAACTAAATTTTAGCTATCTGAAATCAATATGTTGATTATTTTTGGTGAAGTTTTAGCATTTCTAGTAATTTTTTTAATTTCTTCAAAAAATTATGATAACGGTGCTTCAGTTTGCAGGAATCTCAGCACTTGTGCCTGCCCAATCTAAAATTAATTTCTGTGTAGATCATTTTCATGTAAATTTATAATAATTCTTCATTTTTCACATTGACTGTAACTAATTCTGTACTTATTCCACTTCAGTTAGTTATAATATAGCTGTTACTTATAGTAATGATTTTAAAAAAATGTCTTTACGTTACTAAATTCAATAGAGTGAGAATAAGTGAGTAAATTGATATATTTTTGTACAACTGTTATTAAAAGTGACATTTTTATTGGTTTTATTGGTCAAATTTCAATGCAACTTTTCGGAAAATTTATTTCACAAACTTCATCCTGAGTTTGGACGAATTAAAACCCAATTACTGAGAAAAAATCCCAAATTACCTTCAGAAGGATTCAACAATTAACGGGGCTTTTATTTTTTGTCTTGGTAACAGTAAGAAATCGAACCTCATAAACTCAACCAGCACTCAGATAATCTCCAAATGTCACACTCTGAATAATTGCCGTCGTGAAAATCGCTAGTTGATCCCAAGGAGAGATACGAGCAGCTGTCACATCGATAATCGTTTCAAAATATAACTTGGTAGTTGAATAACTCTCCAGGTTGTGTACAGAAAGATTAAACTGTATGAATTGGTATTAGATGTATTTTTATGACGACAAATATTTATTTTAGCCAACTCTCCGATAAATCTCCTTTCAACTTGGACGCTCTTGCCGAAATCACTGCAGCCTTGATTTGATGTTTGCTTAGAGATGACAAATGATTATCGTAAACACTTTAGTGTTGGTTATCAAAGTACAGCAAATGTTCTGTTTTGAAACTTCATTGACAGCAGCAATATGTTGCATTCTCGACAATTAATTGTATAATTGAAGAAATATTGTAACAATGTGCTTCCTTCGTTGTCTAATCACTGAAATTGTTCTATTAAATCACGAAATACAGCTTTAACTTCATGAATTTTCACTAAATTCATTTTCAGTTCGGATATACTTTGATTTCGGTAAAGCTTTTGGTGTTAAAATTTAGAGAAGGGGGACAGTTGACAATAAACAGAACAGATTTCACATATTTCACGTTCACGAAAAAAACATAATTGTTAAGGAGAAATTTTTCTTCATCAATTCCACCATCACATCTTTAATGTCAATTCTATGAGTCAAGCGATATTAATAATAATATTATTATTCTTATGAATCTCATACAAGAATTGAAAAGAGACGATTTTGATAGACTGTTGCAACTTTGCGAAGCATTCAAAATCTGCTTTTAGCATTCTTACTATGATTTTAGGCACGAGGCTTGTGAATGTGACAAATCCACCAATTTTATTCAAACCACCCTGTATACCACTGAGAATATAAACGCGCAAATTTATACGTTCCTACGCCTTATAAAATCAATCGAACCTGATCTTTCACATAAAATTATAAAAAATATTTCACTTATACCTGAATTCTGTCGCACCAGCTCGTATATTGTCTTGATTTTTTTATTTATAGAAAAACTCGGCGGTCTGTGAATTTGAAATTTCAACGCCGCAGTTCGAAATCTTATCTCATTAGTATTGAATCTCTCAAAGATGTCCAGAGGCCGTGATTAACATAAATATGCCGTGCCAAACACCTTTTCTGCAACCGCAATTTTAAAAGCATCGATTATTCGGCCGAGCAGGGAGTTTTTGGTAATTTATAGCTCTAACGCTGACCACAAAGGTGTGCTGGATACAGTAATATATTGATGAGGATTTTATGCTCCACGATGTTGTTTTTGAGTTTAAATTCAACAAAAATACTTTGTTATTGTTCATTCTTCCGAAAAGTGCATATTTTCGTTTCAAAAATATATTCGTCATTGTATAAATATTAATCTAGTCGTTTCAGTAAAAATATATGGAGTGTATTGTTTATGAAGTTTCTGGAGTTCAAAAAACATGGTATGGTAATTTTTTCGCTACATACATTTGCTCTTATTGTTATGAGACCCTAGAATCTATCAATAGAGTAAATCTATTTATTTTCATAAACTACGAAATTTGCTTCCACCCAATCACGTCAATATTCTGGAAAAATCATTGACTTGATTCATAACTGAAGATAAAACTGAGTAGTACCAAATACCAGACCGCTATTACTCTCCGTACTAGGAATGACATCATCTCCTGATGATGCTTTCTTGGTTGGCGGAACAAGCATCGAGAATCAGTACTTCTGCTTAGCTGTGGATGAATTTGAGACCTTTATTCTATCTATCAAGACAATATCAACATAGTCTGACGAGAACACAAAGTCTATAGATCATTGTCATTAATTATTTCAACGAATTTCCGAATATGTGCATCTGAAATAATTCGTCTTAGCAGAGTTCTGGAGTATATTTTCAAAGTTTGAAAAATGAAACTGAATAGTTGCGGTTGACACCCCACACCTGACACCATTGTTAAGTACTGTTTTTTATGTAAACTTGGTCTGTGGTCTTTCCTGGTTGTTTCTCGTTGATAACTTGATTTGGAATTCTAGAACTGCTCCAACACTTCGTCGTTATTCCTGATAATTTACTGAAATATCATTCTCCCTAAATGCATCAGCTCAAGAGATCATTAGCATACAATATTCATAATTCAACTTCATGAAAAACCCCTCAGATTTTAGTACCTATACATTACTAACTTGTTTTCATATGAAGGCAATCCCGGAGAAAAACTCCCCACTGGAAAACCTGATAGGAGATAGAGTTCAATGAATTTGCATTGAATATTTCGAAATACTAATGCGTTTTTTTTTGAAAAATTTTGAAAGAATTTCAATATAATGTTGATTAAATCATTATCTATCAACTCTGACTTCTCAAAAAGTAAGTATCACTTTCACAATCTGATATACTCGTATTTACCCGATACACTATCCCTCAGCATCTTTATACTTTCTAAAATGCATTCACTGACAATGCGAACCAAATTGTTAACTAATAACAACTGAATATTTATTGCTCCCTTTAACAAAAGCGCTAATTTGTATTACATGTTCTGATGCGCTTATAAGGAAACTGAAACGGTCTCATGAGAATTCTTCTTCAGAGTTTCTTCTTAGAACTACAGAACGAGGCGTTTCTCATAATGAAATGCCTGCAGGAGCATTGCGAAAATACTCATTGTTTTAAACAGGACCGAAACTGTTGGATAAATTCAACTTGTTTCGTATTTTTAAGGTTGAAACTGAACCGAAGAGAATTTTACCATTGCTACCAAAGAAATGACAAAATCTACTGAATATGTCAATAAAATACAGTAAACTGTTTATATGGAAAGATTTTGAAGCATAACAAATTGCATTTCACGATGTGTTTAGGCACTCTGAAAAATAACTTCGAAAATGAACCATCATTTTTGTCTGTATCTATACACTTCAATGGACTGGTTGCATCTATCTCTAGTGTAGAATAAAACAAGAAATAGTAAGTCGAGGGTATATTGAATGAGCTGAGGCCTATGACAAAAATAGGTCGGTCAGACTAAGTGAGCTATTGAAACTCATTTCAATAGCTCGCTTAGTACTGTTTGCATTTAGCAGACAGTACTTGATTTTGAATAACTTCGGAGGTTACTTTGATGATTTGAGGAAGAGGAATAAATATTCAAATGACCGATATGAGATTCTATAAAAGCTGGTTCGTATTAAAATAATTTTAAATGATTCGAAATGTAACCAAAGTATGAAATTTCGTCAGAAAAACCATTAACAGAATTACAGGTATCGCACGTTGTATAAATTGGGGATTTTTTCATTAAATTTGTTCGCGGAGAGGTGAGATAAAAGGTGACACTATTTCTAGAGCAGGTGATGATATTGTTTGTGACATTGGATAAAGAAAGAAGTGAATAATATTTACGCTTTACCTCGAGACTACAAAAATTGTGAGTTTCAAGCAATTCATAATAGGGTATTCCTACAGTAGGATACGTGCCTTCAAGTTTAGAAGACATATACTTTAAAAAACGCCTCCGTAGGACTTCTGGTTGATTTATATGAACCTTATAGTAGGGGATCCACACAACAGATGCATATTCCAGCATAAATTGAACAAAAGTAAAATAAAGTAATTTCACTGTTGAAACTTTTTCGAAGTCTTTAATATTTCTAACTAAGAATCCATACATGCGAGAGTTGTGTCAATATGTTTATTGAAAGAGAGGGACGAATCAAAAGTAACACTTAGATCACTGAATGCGTCAGGATGCTCTAGAACTTGATTGTTTATGACGTAGATGACATTTGGATATGTTGAGAGACAGATTATTGATTACTTCGACACCATATAGCAGCACAATTTAAATTCAGGGCGAGACGTTCGCAATCATTAGAACATGTTATGTTTTGATAAATTTCCAAGTTATCTGCTTCTATATCATTGATGAACATATTTAACAGTAGGGGTCCTAGGTTAGACTCTTGTGGTACACCAGATGTGGCTACATATTCGACAGACTTGAGGCTATTTAGTTGGACATTCTGCTCACGGTTGTAAAAATATGATTTGAAGAGAGAAATTAAGTCACTGGATAATCCAAAAGTCGAAAGCTTGTTGAGCAGGATACTATGGTCAAGTCTCTCGAAAGCTTTAGAAAAATCAGTGTAGATGACATCAGTCTGAGAATGACAATCAAATACCTCTGTTATATCTCAAACTTATTGCTTTTTCAGTTGATTCAACCAGAGGGTGTGAATCTGATTCAGAAAAATGTCATTATATAGCCTGACGACGTCTTATGAGGTAAATCTTTTGCCACTGCCTTTCCATTGCTTTCTAGCACTATAAACCATCTAAAATTATGATTCTCAATAAATCCATACTGCAGTTGATCGTTGTATGTTGCAACTGTCAATTTGACAGATGAAGACGAGGACGATTTATTGTTCTATCACCTTCATATATCGAGCTCTTTCGTTTCACTTAATATCAATACTAATGAATGAAATTTGTCATGTATTGTCCTGACACTTCAAGCAAGCGATGAACTGAATCTGTCTGCAAAAACGTGAATCATCCAGTACAGACAGTTGAAGTTACTTTTTCATTTATCGTCCCTGACCATACCTAGAATTACAACCAAAGATACACCATTCTTGATGGATAACATCTATCAAAACCTACACTTACAAGCCAGAATAAATCCTGCCAAGTATTTCAAAACCAGTTTACACAGACAAGAGCGGTAAAAATAAAGTGTTACAAAATTTTCAGAGTATGTATCAGGAAAGCGTGAAAAGCATTTGTAAGCGATAATGTTTTGCAGGATAGGAGTAGAATCATAAATTATTAGTGATAAAAGTGTCAGGTGAAGAGTCGAGAAGATATATTAGATATGGAGGTTAGTTATATTTGTTTATTGAGTGAAAAACTGTTGAAAATATATCACATCTATAAACATCACCTTGTATCCTTGTTCGTGTTTGGTCTGACGCCTGTTTTTTTCCAAAGCTCTCGTGAAACCAACGAGATGTATCATCCTCAACAGCAACAATGTGAGTTATGATCCTATGATTCTCGCCGCACTGGCGAACAAGTCGACAAAAACGATGAGATTCTTCGGCAAGAATTGTTATAAAACATCGGTGTGACAATAAAAATTCAATTTCTACATTCCGAATGACGGGTCAGTTTAGTTCGAAGCCCAGCTATAGCATGCTGTGGACAGTCAGTGTCGTACAAGAATTTTTGTCATATAGGTACTCAAACACGATGAAAATTCCTAAGTCAACGTCCAAAATAATTGAATGTTTTGACAATATTGAGCATCGTGAAGTTGCAGTTTTCCTCGATAGCTGCATATAAGGTGACTTCATTTATGATTATTATACTTTAAAAATTCAATCAAATTGGAGTGGGCAAGTTTTCACAGAAATGCCGTGTGAAGAAAACATTTTAATAAGATGAATGAAAACACTTTTTTTCATTTATATAGGATAGAATGTGGTGAATGCTCTGCAATTTATATATAGGCCAAACCGGTAGAAATTTTGACGGAAGACTTCGTGAACACGTCTGTTTGGACAAAAAATCTACAACGTATGAACATCTTCAAGAAACAAAACACAACACAATCTCAAAATTGTACACATATGTAACAAAGGGAGAAAATTAATTTGTTGGAAGCCATGGAAATTATTGAATCAATAAAAAACCCAAAATATATACCCCCAAACGAGCAGTTCGATATATGTAGGTCTCCACTCTTGAATTTATGAATTTGGCAACCCCGATAATCTCTATAACTTCATAATTGGTACCCCTATTCAATCAGTACCTAGCCCCCCAGACTACCTGAAACCCCATATAATTCGTGTGCACACTCCAAAAAGTTAGTAAGTTAGTTTTACTTGAGCCCCGAAACCGGTCGTAAGAATAAATAAACGTACTGGAAATCAGACAAAAATAGAATGTTTTCATTCATCTTATCAAAGTGATCACGACTTTCCACAAAATAAACCAGTCATCAATAACACAGACAGCAAACATCCCGAAGATAACTTGACTATTGATGAATACCAGAATCAGATATTATCAGAATTATAATTATCATCAATAGTTATTTTTGAAAGAAGCTCTCATGTATTCAAGAGTGTCATTGCTTCTTTTTCCGAAATTTCTATAATATGATTTCTTCAAAGTCAACTGTGTCAACTGTCATGAACTTCGTTGTTCAATGCTCTATTTCTGTTCAAAATTATAAACTATTCAATAAATATTTTCATTCATTTGTAATCTATCTTCACAAAGTAAAGATATCAGTGGTATATCAGCCATTTTTATTGTGGCAATTCTTTGTCAATTACATGTCACCACTAGTTTTTTCACAAATATTCTGAAAATAATAGGAAAACACTATACTATTAACATTTTGGCGAAGTTGCTGGGAATTTTCAAATTTAACATCCAGTATCGGAGATCTATCAAATAACTATGTTTTTATGAGTGGACTAAATGTTTTTATAGTATTGGTTTGATTTTTCTATGCAACATATTTATAGATATACACAATATGCATTCACAGGGTACAATGGTATGAATTAGACTTCTCAACAGTGTTTTTGGAATACATGGGTACATATAAATATGTGAAAATATAGAGGCTGTGCTATCTAAACTGGAACATTATTAATTGAAGCAATTCAAAGACCCAGTAGAAAAACTTTTGAACCACGCCACTGCATACTATTCGCCGTTTTTCAAGTCGTCGTCTGCAGTCTTTTACAACGTATATAATTAGTTACTTCATCCATTATTTCAAGTTGCCGCAACATTGGTGTATATGGCGACAAAAGTTACATTACATCAGAAGCATTCTTGAAAATTGCGACAATTTTCATGAAAAGGAGTTCTTACATGGAGTGTGATATTACAGTAGAGAGTTTCAAGAGAAAGGAGAGTTTCAGTGCCAACAAACTTATATTATTGGTACACATCCAATTCGAAACTATTTTCGGTTTCAGATAATTCCAATCACTCAAAACGTCAGGTTTACAATATTGCAGTTGGATACATTTCATTTCAGAACGCATCGATTTATAGAGTGTTTTTTATTGTTCGTCTAATGTTTGGAAAAAATTGCAACAGCTATGCAGATGAGTACTTTATTTCATGCAAATTTCTCCACATATTGATGGAAAAATGTTTTGAAACGCCACATCATGAATTAACAAAACCTATTCTAGAGAAAACCCTAGTTGTTGGATATTTTATTCAAGTAGACATATTCAGAAAACTTTAGTTGATACATCTGCAAGAAACTTGTGAAATTTTATTATAATACTGACGTTTTTTAAAGCTCTTTTAGAGCCTTTCTTTAAGTTGAGACGTAGCGCACCGACCAATGAACTCTTCAACACTATCTTTCACATCTTCATAAAACTTTGAACATTCCACCAAATAAGCAATGGTTTCAACGTCACACCATTCTTATACACGTTTTGATATTTTTTTTATTTTTATTTCATCAATTAGCAGTATCATTTCCATTTCCGCATTTGTTAATAACATTTATATTAACTTATTAATGATGTAACTCCAATTAAAAACACCTGCTAGTTTTTTCAGACATCATGTGCAGTTGATAATTTTATCGAAACATTGTGAAACGGCCAACATTGAAATATGGGAGTGACTTTCGATAACGAAAGATGTCTGTGTAGGATCTATAAGAGAATGAACAGCTCTGAGGTATTTCATTAGACTCCATCCTAGAAAGTAGTTAAACAATATATCCAGTTTCGAAAAAAAAAGTATATTATGGTACAATCTGAATGGTTAACACATTTGTAAAGATACACCCAGGAGTGCCATTTTATATTAATTCATATTAATACAATATGAACCTTTTTACTTCATATAATTATGTACCTGGTTATTTTGCGATCTCTAGTTGCTCTTATCGTATTGTCTACGAAGATTATGTGTATAAATGTCAATAAATCTCAGTAGATACTTTGGAAATACTAGGTCAGTTAGTTTATCTGGAAAACTGTAATGATATTAAAAAAATTAGTACTTTAATTGACGTCAAAATATATAAAATCACTCAATATACTCAATGAAGAATAGAAATAAATATTCGTAAACTTGTCAAGTATTGCAATCCGTGTTAAATTTCTTCACATCTTTCAAATTTAGTTTTCAACCAATTAAAAAAAAACACAAGCACTACAGGATAAACCTTAAGGCGCTCTAAGAGCGGTGCTTGTGCGAAAGTAGTGATTCACATTGGACTTAAATTGCTGGAGATTGAATCCACTGGGAAAAACGTTCCCATAAAGTTTATTTTACATGAGCACAGTTCTCCAAATGAAAGAGTGTTTGAACAGCTGAGTTCGAGGTGTACTGAGTTGAACTTCAAAAAGATGAACAGTCACAGTCCGTCGCGTATTTCTGATATGCACTGCTCTCGGTGGAATCAAATGTGCCAAGTCCCTTGAAAATTTCCCGTGAAAGTATCTATAGAAGAGAGAAAAATTTCCAATCTTTCTTCGATGTTCCAGACTATCAAGGTTGCAAGTTATGTTTGCATCTCTAATCAGGCGGATGGCTCTTTT
>WOGR01012376.1:0-10222 GCA_015342045.1 Leptinotarsa lineolata | reverse complement strand
TACTTTCGTGTGTTTCCTTCATGGCAACTGCATGTGCAAGAGGAATAGAGGGTCTTTTGTTACTATTATGGAGCAGAACGGCTTTTAAACTTGTTTTAGACAAATCTATAAATAAACGCTATTCGTCCGGGTTGTGTGCAAATCCTAACTTTTCCATCACACCATTTGGATTTATCACAAACACACATTTTATCTTGCATAGTAAAAAACGAGGATAGCTTATGGTTACGGTTCCTAAATATTGTAACTTTAGTTTTAGGGGCTAGTAAATTCCATTGTTGTAATCTAGACCCTGATAGTTTAGCATTCTCTTTGGACAAGTGGAGGTCCCAAACTAGGTCATTTAATTCAGGTTGTTCGATTAAATGGGGTGTTCTTCCTTCACTCTCGGGAAAATAAGGACCCCCTTTTTCTGGCACATCATCGGAACCTCCCTGGTCATCATATATTTCCAAATCTTTCCCCCAATGCCGGGGGTGTTGGAACTGGTGAATCTTCTCCATGAAGAACCGGCCTTATTGCAGAAGGAATATCCGTATATACAATTTTGTGTTTACTCTTTCTTGAAAAACCAGACACGTTTTTCATGCAAAAGTAACAGTCGTTGTAATGATTTGTTGTTTCTCGCCAAAGCATTGGAACTGCAAAAGGCATAGAAGAGCGTTTACCATTTAACCAGTTACTTAGATTTGCTGCACAGGTTTGGCAACATACGTAAGGATCCCATTGGTCATTTGATTAATTGGCCGTTTTTGCGATTTAGTTGTAGACTGACCACATATATAGCAAAAACTATCTGCGGGATTAACGCAGTCACGTTTCTGTACTCTGAATTTTTGTACTGTTGCGTACGTCTAGTTCAAATAAGTGATACTACGTGTACAGGAGTCAACTTGTTTTATTCACAAAGATAACACTAATATAATAATCCTAATATTCGCGTGTTTGCTCACTTCGCTTCTCTAATACTAACTCACCACTACTCGCGTTAAACCAATATTGATGATCCGATTGTCAACCTACTACTTTCATAGCGGTTCTGTATTTGTATTATTTTCTGGAAATTTCGAGTATCGGAAGTTTGAGAAGCGGCGTTACAATTCTCATATACAGCGGAAGCAGATTCGAATTTATGGGAAAAGCAAATTTGGAATGTTGTATTCATTGAATTTTTGTGAAAAAAATCATAACTCAAAAATCTTACGTGTTAGGAAATTTTTACTGTCATTTTCGCATTAAGGAACCAAAAATTAAAACAAAGAACTGCCTTTGGCATTACAGTCGTAAAATCAATCAATTTATTCAACTTCAGAAAAAATACATTGGAATCGTACGATGTGTACGAAACTGAGTAACATTAAGTTTAATTAAAAGTAAATCGTATAATTTCTCCTGATACAGTCTAAAATAAACGTATTCATATACAATACAATACGATACAATGTATACATCTTTAAACAATAATAAACTTGCTTCTTCCAATTGGCTGTAAACTAGTGCTATTATTGTAGGTATTTTCAATAACTCAAAAACACTAGTTGAGTTTCATGAGTTGTACAGCTGATATTCCATACTTTCTTCTAGGCACAGATTCTGTTGACAAAAAAAAGGTGGAAACTGAATCAAGTAGTACGGAAACTGACCAAAAGTTATCCAGAGGTAGATCACAGCAGGATAGCTTGGAGAGGAATAGAAAAAAAATGAATCGAAAAACCAGTTTAAATTTCGAACCTGTTGAATCGTTGAGCAGGAGCAATTCTCAAAAGGTCCTTTGCAAACCTTTAGAGGCTGTGAAAAATAATTTGGTCGATTCAAAATCGGACAGTAGTTCTAGCATGAACTGTAAAGTTAATGACAAGAAAGACGAAGGAAAGGGTATGATGGATAGGTGTGTTCTGAATGTTGAAAAGGCGGTGAGCAAAGAGAGGGTGCGTTGTTCACCGTCTGTTGATTTGAGCACCAATCCAAATGTGACGTTTGTGTCAGCTACTAGCATTCCAGATTTAAAGTAAGTTGAAACATTCAAAGTTACTTTCAAATTTTCTTTTAACAGAGTTGTAAAGGTATTCGAAAGACCTTTAAAACAAGGTGCCACTCGACCTACTTTCCCTATCTAAATAAGGGTCGTCGGACGCACCCCTCCGAGGGGGTGCGTACTACAAAAAATTTAATTAGTCTGAAAGGTGTCCCCCTTCATTTAAAAATCGACGTGTCAGAGTTTTTTTTTAAATCTTACTTTCTATATTCAAAAACGGCTCTGTTAAGTTTTCGTTGTTACACACTGTATATTTTAAAATGATTATATGTTATATAAAGATGAATAAATGAGTTTAAGGTTGACTCAATTTTTGGATCACATTTTTAATTCATTGATTTTTATGTTAGATGTTTACATAAGTCATGAAAAAAGAATAATGTTGATGTTCCCACTATGAAAAATTACTTATGGAATAAAACTATTTTGTAAGTCTGACGCGTTAGTTTTTGTTTTCCTGCATAATGTTTTTTATTATTTTAGAGAAAAAAGATCTATTGCCAACGGACTTAGCCCCGGAATGGACGAGCAATCAGAATATTTTGATGCTACTGAAAATCCGATGATAAAAGACAAACGTCAAGAACAGGATGACGAAGACAGTGGGGTTGATAATGCCAGTCAGATACTCAGAGAATCTTCTGTAAGTGTTGAACTTTTTTAAAAAAATTTATCAGTGAACCTTCATTGAAAATAAAAATAATATATTTTTTTAAGACAAGTCCAGCAATGGAAGGTAGCAGGTTGTCAAAGATTCCAGTTGCAGTGAGTGGCCAAAGGTTGGCAAAATGCATGTCTTGGTCAGGAGATCTTACTCCTGGACTCAGAAGACGGAGACAAGGTGACAAATATGTTACAGACCCCAGCCAACTCAAACTCCGATTCAAAAGACATTCAAGTAGTGGTAGGTATATTCAAAATGAATATTGATGCTACATCTGATATAACAAGATTATTTCTGAGTAATAAAAGGGAATGTAATATATTGAAAATAATGAAAATTGTTCACTTAATGGTAGGGAAAATATCTAAGTGTTAGGTTAAGTAGAAATTTTAATGAACAACAACAGAGACGAAATAAATGACGGGAGTGTAACACTGAAATCAAATATCTAATCTATGGAGTAAAATTTCTCTCGAATTGATTTTGAAATGAGCTCGTAATGTTTTTTCAAATGTATTTGGTAATTCATCACAGTTGAGACAAAGTATAAATGTGCTCCATCATTTTGTGCATTCTGAATAAGTCGGTCAGCTAATTAAATTGAAACAATGCGCCTACAGCTCTAAACAACATAACCTAAAATTTATTGATAAGTAGCCCCATGTTACGATTTTTCAACTCCGGTATTTGATCATTTGTATATTCCAGTTTGCGGAACGTTAGACAGAGGCATTCCCAATTTGAGGTTCAAACGCACTCAATTGTGAAATATGAAATGCCCACAGTTCGTAATAAAATGATTAAAACCGAATAAAATCATCAATAAACAGCATGTAAACAATATTTTAATTTTCTATCCAACACATGTTTATTTTATGAAATTAGATTACTCTTTACCAAATAATAAGCAGTTTCATATTCGTCTTGAGAATCTACAAACGATAAGTATCATAATTTCAAGAAAAAATGAATACAAAACTCACTTCAGTTCATTCCTATAAATGCTCTAAATGTTTACCTTCCACTCCCTGACAATAATGAAGTCTACACTTTATTTTCCACATTATGACATGTTCCTGAGGTGATTTCGTTGCAAACATCTCTTTTTCTGTATACGAATTTGTTATAAACTAGTCATGTATCGTGCACTTCAAATATTACGTAATACGTAATATACACGGTAACTTTTAAACCATAAGAGTTGAAAGGTCGGTCAAATGGAAAAAAAAGTTGCATTCACGAAAGTACTGTCAAGTGGTTCAAACGAATCGAGAATATCAGGGCCGATTATTGAGATATAAGAAAAGTAAATTCTGTCATTTTGATTTTTCTTATTTTCCAACGTTATTTCAAAAATTATTAAAAAATGTTGCCAACATTATTCATTCAATTGGTAATTCTCCTCAATTTGACGTAATCAGATTTCGAATCCAACCTTTCATACTCTTGGGCCACACTCGACCTCATTTTTATCAATACGGACCTGCATATTTCATGACAATTTTTGAAATAACTTCACACCCTGAATTCAACGATATATCATGAAATGTCATTCATAGTTGGTTTTCAAGTGATTTAGACCCTTATCCAAGTTTATTTGGTTCGGATCTGTATTGAATTTATTTCAAGTTTAATTGACAACATGCCATACATTATGATGAGAAAATCAACTTACCCATCTCAAACTGAATGGAACGTATCAGAATCAAAGTAAGGAACAAGTAATAATTATTTACATATTTCAAGATGAGAAAAATCTAATTCATAATAATTAAACGAAAGTATCATTTATTTGAGAGAAAAATTAAATGATGATTCGATAGTAATGAAAATTTAAGAAGTAAGTGTTCGAAATGTCCATCATTTCATGAAATGCACTTTACACTCAACCCTCTTGTATATTTGTTATTTCGTCTCCTTCAATTACGTTTTCGTGCATTCTCAAAATCACCTTAAAATAAACTTTGAATAACATTGTATGATATATATTTGAAATCGGCGTGAAAAGTTATTTCGAAATGTGTCATAAAATATGCAGGTCCATATTGAAAAAAATTAGGTTGACAGTGGCCAAGAGAGTACGAAACGTTGGATTCGAAATGTGATTACGTCAAATCAAGGTGAATTAACTATCGAATAAAAAATGCCTGTAACGTTTTTCGATAATTTCTGAAATAACGTAGGAAAAAAGAAAATTCAAAATTACAGAATTTACTTTTCTTATGATATCTCAATAACCGTCCCCGATATTCCCGATTCGTTCAAACCACTTGGCAGTTCTTCTATGAATGCAACTTTTTCTCCATTTGACCGACCTTCTAACTCTTATGGTTTAGAAGTTATTAATACAATCCCATTAAAAAAGTGCCCACTCTGTATATTTCTTTCAAATGTATTATTGTAGATACTCAATAAATATCATTTGAAAGGAACTTTTAGAAAAATGTGTATCATGGAAGTGGAAACCATTCTATTTGTTGTTCAGTATAAATGAATTTCTATTCTATTTCTAAATCAAGAAATTGTAAAATTTTCATAACTTTTTTCTAATTGTTAGAGAATCTGCGTGACAGGTTAATACGGCTGCGCCGGTGAGTAAAGTGAACTAGTCACAAATTATGGGAAGTGTGGCTTAGACTAATAGTAACAAAAGAAAAGGTATTGATATTAATTAACTCACACTAGTCATATTCAATCTTGAAGTGGCTTTCGGGAAAATAAAATTGATACCAACTCCTCAGAAATATTTTGAATATTTACACAAAATTTGCCTTGAGTTTGACTTGAAAAATTTGGTTCATCATAGAATAGATTGCTATGTCTACATAAATATTCTAGTAACTTCCATTCGAGTTGGATTATTACGGCTTCCTATTCCTTCATAAAAAAATTAGGAAGTGTTTTTTAGGACAATAAGTTCGAATAGCAAATAAGTAGTCCGGACTTGTTTCAACAGAATTATATTTTATCATAGATTCAATCAAATCACGTTTATCCGATAAATTGTTTGACAAATCAATCCATCAACGATGTTCCATATTTTCTGACACATCATTTCGATAAGACTCAAAAATGGAACAAAATTTCTGATCCCTGAAAAGCGAAATATCATTTTAATTACGCGGGAAAAGCGTGTGCCACTTATCATATGAAAGGTTAACAGGAAAAAAGAAGTAAAGTTCGTCAAACCATGTAGTCACTGTGAGTTTGAAAGGAAAATGTCATTGTTTTAGATCACGAAAACTCCGCTACATGGCTCTCTACCGTACGAGTTATGGAGATAATAGGTAATGGAGTAAGAGTTATAGAAAGTGCGATTTCGGTTTCGAAAAAAATTCTCTGATAGAACTGCAATAACATAGTTGTCTTTTTACGATTCAACGTTCATCTTATCGAATGACAATTTAGTTTTGCGATGGAAAAATTTTGGTTAGACTTTTAGAATAGTCAACATTTAAGATTGTTTTCGTCAAATGTGCTACCTAGTTTCAGTCAATGTACCGCGAACTCTGATTTCCTGAACGGTATCCAGTCCCGCAGTATGAATTGATGTGATGTTTTCGGGCTAGCCAGTGCTGATTGTATGCTATAATTGGAGAGGAAGGCTGGGTCAATTAACCTTCAACTTCACAGAAAATGATGTTCACTTCAGAGTTTTTAACAGTTATTACGCATAGATCAGATAGACAAGTTGAGTGGGTACCTATAGAATACTTGAGGTTTAGATCCAGTGAATTGAATTAATATCAAGATTGGTCACTTCATCTGATAGTTTCATAATTTTACTTTTTGTGTAGGATGTGTTAATGGATAGCTGGACCCAAAATGCCTCAAGTAAAGCATAGCAAACAGGTATGAGCGCCAAGCAGAAACAAGGAAAAATCCTAGTTATCTTGATTGGCGTCACATCCAGGGCAATTTCCATGACCTTCAGTGATGAAAAGGTGAAGTAGACTAAGTGATGAGTGATAATGTTGGTGATATTATAGTGATAGTAATAGAAACATAACAGTTCTCTCACCTCAGGTGTTGGGAAGCCTTGAAGGTTCCATATAGAGTGAAACATTCTCAATTGAAGGTACATATTTTATCCTTAAGATAATGAAAATGCAGCAATCAATTGTTTCAATGTTTCTTTTTTTCTTAGCTCTAGAATACTCATGAATGTGTATTGAAGCACGAGCCTTTACCACAGATAAGCTTCGTAAAAGAAAGAGAACTGGTGTTCCTTTCATCTGACAGGCATATGTTATTTGTTATATGAGAATTATGAAATGGAAGAGATGAATAAAACCCGTATAATGAATGTTGTAGGAAAAGTTCAGATAGTTTAGATATTATGAATAATTTGACTTTCAGAGGGATCCCCTACTTATCATTATGAAGGGACTGGGATATTTAATAATTTTTTTTGGTGGATTGAGAGAAATATTGGAGTATTTTTTCTAGCTTAACCATTGTATAGGGAACTTGTAGTGCATTTGTTTCATTTGGTACTTCTACAATAATCAGAAAATTGAAAGTATAGCACTGTAACAAATGATTGAAGAATTGGGGTGATGGTCATTTCAAGATGAGTGGTCCGTGGCTCAACTGGGAAGGAGAAAATAAAACTAAATACTCACTAAACATCCAGAGAAAAATAGCTCATTAATCATAAAAATATGCCTTCTCTCGAAAGGACTGTCCTCGGCCTGATTTTGTTGAATTAAAAGTCGAAATATATCATTATTTACTTTCGCGATTTCCGCTCAATTTTCCCAATAATGACAGAAAAAGTCTTATTCAATATTGGTGGAAAATATAAGGCTGAAAATGTTCACTTTCTATCTTTCAGTATGTCAAATGTTTTGTGTTCAAACTTTATGGCAGATTACCATTCCGAATTAATTTCTCTAATAAGCAAGAATATTGATGTTACTTATATATTATCACGTTAAAACCCATGACCCTAAATGATCTTTTTAGGTAAAATGGAGAGCCAGAAAAAATTGTTGAACGGAACTGGTCAATATTTTATGATTTTATGATAATTTATGGTTCCTCTGTGGTTTTTCATTTCAGTGTGATATCTTCATTATTTTCCAAAATTGACCCAGTTTTACAAATTCTTGTAACTGACCAAGAAGTTGACGACTTTTTGTAGCGATCAATTTTCCACATTTTCTATGTGTTCTATGAATATCTCTTGAAAATGTAGTTCCAATCCATATTCAAATACTTGAATGAAAAGTACTCATAATAAGTTTTTTTTGAGAAATGTGAAAATATCGATCTCCAAAATTGGCCCTAATAGTCCAATGAAACAGTCCAAGTAAAGAATAGAAAGAAATTATTGAATTCGCAATGAAAGGATTTTGACGTTTTCACAATCGTTCACAATAAGAGAACCAGATGTGGCCGAAACATATTTTTCATTTTCATTTTAACAGTGATTAGATAGTGTCAATATCTTATTTTCCTCTAATGACAAAAATGCGCAGATGATAAATTTCTATTAGTTTTCAATTTATGCCCTCATTCGAATGCACAGAAGCATTCCATTTCTTACTACGTCGATGGTGGTGAATCCTCGGAGAACAGTCCCGAACATAGCTTCGACGTCCCTCGGGAACTATCTAAGCAGTCATGACGAAGTTGATCGTGACAGGCAGTTGCACTAGAACAACGCGTCAGGACATGGCTCGATGTCTCCATATCCCAAAGTCTTCAGAGGATTCATGTTCTGTCTGGTCTCTATCACTCGCATAGGTATCTTAAATGTACGAACAAAAATGTTTCCTCAACAGCTATCGATTAGGTGAAATTCGGTAGTAGGATATTCAAAGTCACTTCTCCTGGAAATGTCTTACGAAATTAATTGTTGATCAATTTTTCATTTTCAATTAGTTTCTGAAGAATGAAAAACAATTACGTTCCAAGTGCCAAATGAAGTACACTTTCATACTTCATACTTCTCCATCTTCACACAAAAAACATGGGAAACTTCCAAAGAAAGAAAGATAGAAATTGAGTTCATAATAAACCCTTTACGAAGATCTGTAGATCATACATGAAAGAATAAGTACTTTCGTAACAATGCTTATTCGTTTTAATTCCAGTTGTTTTTATTCTCACGTGCGATTCAATGTTTATATGAAAGTAGTTGTTTCGGGAGGGTTTCTTCTTCCAAATTGTATCTGAGAGTTCATTTTGATCTCAATTGCTTTCTTCTTTCCTTTGAAAGTTTCTCACATTTTTTGTATGAAGCTGGAGAATTAGAAAAATAAAAAACCCTTCTTTCCTAAGGAATTCATATAATTATAACTTTCCCTTTGAAAACTTATTTGTGGAGACACACATGACATTCAATGGGTTAACGTTTCATTGTAATTTCTAAATCATCTTTGAACTGAATAAATGATGGGGGGCAAATTGCCATTTTTGTCTAGAATGTCTGAATATGTAGATGCTATAAATAACCGACATTTACTGAAATCGAATTAAACTGAAGAGAATAACAGGATTTTCAATCGTATACACCTACGAAAAAACAAACTTTTTTATTTACATAATTCGTCTAGAATCTCCGAATATAACAGAAAAGAGCTCAATAATTGGGCAATACTTACAAGTAAATTGAGTTTACTACATTTCAAAATTATTGATTATAAAAAAATATCAAAATTTAGTCATTTTGAAAACGATTCTTAATAAAATTGTCAAAAATTAAATTGAGCGTTACACGAAATTTGTGAATAAACCGTAAAGTATCCAATAAATTTTGCGATCGAGTGTACATATTGCTTACTCCGTCTGTTGCAAAAATAACGTAGGTATGGTGGTTTTAAAATTTTGAAGATTTATATAGGTCAAACTATAATAATATTTGAAGTACGCATGAAAGAACATAGAAACATTCATCAGATAAGGATAATGAATTCAACGTATGCTCCTTACAGAGAAAAATGAGTTCAGTGATGAACTCAAAATTCTCCATTTTCAGAAGGAACATTCGAAATCAACTTTCTGGAAAGTAGGTGAATTGATTAATTTCAAAATTCTGAATATCTTATCAACGATTAAATTGATTCGAAAAATTTGCCTTTGCAGTTTTATTTGTCTGTGTCAACTAGGTAGACATCAGTGGTATTTGCGTTAACCTCAAGGATGAAGGTTATATCTCGAAGTCTCATTAACGACTGACTAGCGAGCTCCGTGTTCACCCGTATTCATTGAAGGTGATGGTGGGGATGGTAGTGAGGGTGGTGGTGAAAACTCATTCCTGATTGGTCCACAGTTCTGCTTGGTTCTTCTAATTGGTCCACGTTATTGATAGGTACGCTGCTGGAATTCCATCAAAACTGTGATCTGGTTTATTTCTGGCCTTCTTGAGTACTGAGTACACATTCTGATGACCCATATTCCTTTTTTTATAGACCTAATAAAGTGGTCATTTGGATCTATAAGAGTCGTTGGTAATTTCCATAATTTTCTGATGGCGTTTGCATTCGAAGGATAGATGCAACTTCAAATAGTTTGTA
>WOGR01012375.1:0-10222 GCA_015342045.1 Leptinotarsa lineolata | reverse complement strand
TGCGAGGAGGTTACGATTTGTAGAAATTCAAAAACACAGGGATGATTTCAATAGATAAAGAAAAGCAATGAACATTAATAAAATCTAGCTACCTGTCTTCGAAAGTACAGAAACAATGTCAGGTAATCCAATTGAGAGAAACCAATTCACTCCCACTAATCATGATATAAACCAGAGTCAAATACCAGCATCGTAGTTGTTGCGGTCGAAACGACGGGAACAACTTGAGCACCAACTCGGGCAGTGCGACCATTACCACATCACCTTTGATAATGTCTACCACAGTAGTAGACGAAACGTGAGGCATAAAAACCTGCAGACCACGGCCAAAATACTCGAAAATAGCTTTCACATTTTTGTGAAAAAAATTTTTTGGCTTTCTATTATTCCTAAAAATATAACCCTTCCAATTTAAGCTTTCACATTGTTTTATCGTTGTTCTGAAAGTACTTTTTCTTGCGTATAATTATTTAATCTGTTCAAAAATCTGTCTGTTCAAAATCTGTTTTTCCGTTAATCAGTTGTCGCCCCCATACGAACGACAACTCTTAGAAGTTGAGAAACTTTTACGAACTAAGGACTAACAAGGCCTTACCTTTTAACGTGTGATTCCTAACACGGTTGCAACTTCAACGAGATAAACTCTATCGAGAAAAATATCTAGTCGAGCCGGAATCGAACCCAGGACCTTCCGATCGTGATATTCATGAGAAAGTAGTTGTTTCATGAGGGCTTTTTCTATGCGTTTGTATCTGACAGTGATCTATACATTTTTGTAGAGAGTTCATTTCTAACTTAATTGCTTTTGTCCTTTTTTTGGAAGTTTCCACCTTTTTATATAAGGGAGTAGAAAGCCAAAAACATGTTTTCCCAAAAACTAATCTCCCCTAAAAAATTATACCCCTTTCCATTTAAACAAGATCCGTGATAAATTTGTGATGTTATGACTCAGCTGAATGCTTTGTCTTGAAATGTTATGCATAACGGTGCTGGTGAGGTAATAAGACAAGTGTCTCATTCCGAAACTCCGAAGTCTGCCATTGAAAATGATAGTGTTCCATATAAGTGACATTTTATATCGTAACTCTGATAGTTATATTGTGTAGCATTCCTATGAGTGATATCTGATTCAATTCCATAACGAATGGTAATGATAATTTCTATGAGTTATTTCAATTTTTTCAATTTTCGCTCCTATGACGACATTTTCAAGTCAGTTGATGATTTAGAGGTATTTTCTTCAACCATTTTATGAAAAAACTTATTGAGAACTCATTTGAGATTAACAGAATGAATTCTGAGGAAACTTCCATGTTTTCAACCTCTGGAATAGAAAATACGATTTTTGTCACTGTCAATATTTCTCTTGAAGTATCAACCAATTTGTACATATGATATTGTGATCATCGTTTACACAGCTGGTTAACGGAAAAACAGATTTTAATAGATTTTTTGAACATAATATCCTAATCATCACGCTTTTATAAGTAATTACGAGATTCAAGGGTCATGTGTCCTGAATAGACTTCGTCACTTTTCCGGTTGAGATTTCTGACGTTTCATGGCAAAAACGCATTAGAATGTAACCGTTTTAATAACAATATCCATTTTATCACAATGATTTAGAATTTAGAAGAATAATAGTATGGCCATCGTGAGAATGAAGTTTGTCGACGTAAATCATTCGAGCGAGTGTTGACCATTTCTTGCGAGTAGAATACTATACTTTTCTTGTGATTCATATTAGGAATATTTCACAGTAAAGTTCATTTGTGAAGGATGTCTGGAAAAAGAATAATATTATTGAATTTTATAACAAGAAGCAACCTGAAAAATCATTCAGAAATACTTTTTTCTTTGTTCACTATCGGATTGCTCAAAAATTAGGTGTTTGAAGAAATGAAAAAAAATCGATTGACAGTGTGATTCAAACCCGTGTTCTAACAACTACTTCACAAAGGTGTCTATTGATAAGTATTACATAAAACTATTTGAGTTTCAAATTACTCTCATTTTGTTATTTAGTGACGAATTTTTGAAAAATGTTAATGTTTCCGCCGCATTACAAATTTCTGGTAGGGTAGGTACACCGTTTTCACTTTTCGAGTAATAATTTTTATTGTTATTTTTCATTAAACTATATATTTTGAAACGAACTGTTAGTTTAGTGATTACGTGTCTCGTTTGAGAACATATTTTGATGTCGATTTTCCGGGAAAGGCACCATCCACTATTCCCACACTAGAATCCACAATGCCAGAAATAACTTTTCGACAACGTCTGGTCAGGCGAATTCTGAAACATCTCAATATCAACAAGGCGTCTGGTCCTGATGAAGTGCCTGTCATCGTACTTAAAAAGTGCGCAAATGAACTCGCACCAGTATTTTGCAGACTTTTTAACTTGTCTTGCAAGAAAGGAGTTTTTCCTTCTTGTTGGAAGATTGCTCGCGTTCAACCTATTCCCAAAAAGGGCAAGAAATATCTTCCAAATAACTATAGACCAGTTGCTTTGCTATTAGTGATATCTAAAATCATGGAGAAAGCCGTAAACCACCATATTCTTAAATATTTAAAAGGGTTTAATATTTTGAGCGATCATTAATATAGCTTTTGGAAACAAAGATCAACAGGCCACCTTCTATCCTATCTTACCCATATTTGGAATAATACATTCAAGAAACATGGAGAGTCATGAGCGCTTGATATTTCTAAGGCATTTGACCGTGTGTGGCGTGAGGATTTGATTGCCAAACTTCGATGCTATGGCTTGTCGGATAATACTTTCACCATCAACACTGGTGTTCCCCAGGGATCCAAATTCTCTCCAACCCTCTTTTTATTGTATATCAACGACTTATTGTAAAAAATCAAGAATCCAATATATTGCTTTGCTGACGTCAGCACACTTGTCTCGCCATTCCATTTGAATTCCAGGAAGTCGGCTGCGGATGCACATCTTCACCGGCACCAGGAGGTTGCATATCATAATGAGGATCCAGAAATAATTTTTAATTGGAGGAAAAGTAACCAGGTTCATTTCAATGCCATGTTAACCCAGGCATCCAAAAAAAAGAATGTCTCTGAACTGGATATACGAATGTCAGGACAGACAAATAGACACCAATATGTTTTGGCACAATCATGTCGCTGGAAATGCAAAGGCTGCTTTTCAAAAGCTTGGAACACTGTTGCGAACCAGAGAACTGTACACACCTCAGCAACTTAATTGATGGATGTAGCCGTTACTACGAGGTAAAAGATCATCATGAAAAATGAGAAGTGGAAATTTTTTCTATGTTTTTTCCACTTTTATTCGTAACCTCAGCAACTTTTGATGCTTTATAAAGCTCAGATCAGACCTTCTTTGGAGTATTGTTCTCATGTATGGAGCTCCGCTCCTAAGCATATCCCGAAGCTGCTGTATTCCTTCCAGAAAAGAGTCATCCGCCTGATTGAAGACGTAAACATCACTTGTAATCTTGATTGTCTGGAACATCGAAGAAAAGTTGGAGATTTGTATCTCTTCTTTAGATACTTTCACGGGAAGTATTCAAGAGACTTAGCACATTGGATTCCACCAAGAGCGGTACATATCAGAAATACGCAACGGACTGTGGCTGCTCCAGCGATTCAAATCTGATGTGAATCGCTACTTTCGCACAGGCACTGCTCTTAGAGCGCCTTAATAATTTTCCTGTAGTCCTTGTGTTTTTCCTGTGAAAATATAGGTATCTCAAAATAAAGTTTAAAATCCCCCCAGCATTGAGAATTATATAAATTGCTATCGATTGTAAATCAATTCCTGATAGTTAAAGCGAACGTATGATGGATTGAAGTGAGTTTCAGAAAACGAACTCGATGATGTCGGAATAATTGTTGAAATTTTTTTTCACAAATTGGTTTAATGACAATGTTTTCACAGTTAGGTTCATCTTTTTACGAGGTGAGAAGAATGTTTAGGCCATCGAACCGATCAAGGTTGAGATAAAAAAACGTGGTATATTGAAAGGCGATAATGAGTTAAATTTGTTATGAGTTGAAACAGTTTTATCACTAAATGATGTTTACGTAAAGAACGAACGTGGTTATTTTATTTAATAGCTCTTCAAAGTGTGATTCACTGTGGTAATATGGTAATAGAATGTATGACTGAAATACTAAGTAGCTGCTATCGATACTTCTGATAGGTAATAAAATTCAATTGAATAACATCTATTCGAAAATAAATACAGCAGAATTAAAAACCGCCATAAAATATCACACATGCGTCATTTGAATTTAATGTGTATACGAGTACATGAACATTTTGGTACCAACTCATAAATAAATATAGAAAAATATAAAATTTCTGCACTCATAGAAATATGGATTGACTATTTTGATAAAAATTTCATGTGTTTTGGTGAAGTTTTTGGTTTTCTACTAAATCTTAATACAAAAAATGTGGGAATTTTCCTAAGAAAGAAAACAATCAATTTGTAAAGAGTCAAATGCTTCCTTCTGTTCTTTGGAAGACTTCCGTATTTCTTTTGTATAAAGATGGAGGAGTAGAAAGCCAAAACCTTTCTTTTCCAAAAATTAAGCTCTCCTAAAGATACACCCATTTTAATTTAACATTCATGATGTATTTTTGAATTTGAATACTTTGCAACTGAACAGAGTTGTGTGCCATTGAAGATGGAATGTATTATTCCGAAAAATAAAAAAACTTCAGCATCACTTTTGGCTGAAACTAAAACCAATACATTGTTTCCTTATCTTTATCGATTTCCCAAAAATTCACCGAATTCTTTCGTATAAAAAAAATGGTCACAAACTGAAACTTTGTGGAACACCTAACCCAATTTGCTTTAAATATAAATTTTATGTTTCATATCATCTTTATGGAAATGTAACATCCTCGATATTTTAATATCTGACTTTGTCCTGGATGACGTCGGAAATCAAATAATTATTGTGGTTTGTGTTCACAGATTGAAACTGTGGAAGATATTTATCAAACTGATCGATGTTGAGATACAACTATGGTGGTGAATTGAAAGGTGATAATGGGATAAATTTGTTGTGAGTTGAATCCAAAAAATATCCTCATTTCACATGTGAAAGATAGTGAGTGAACAATATATAAACACGAAGTACATTACTTGTGATACACTGTTTCGGAACCATTGGTGTAGTAATGAATCTTACTGGAGTATTATCCTAACACCAAACCGTTATTTTTAAGACGTCGACACGTGTTTCGATCACTAAGTGATCATCTTCAAGAGGAAGATGTAACTAACTTCTAAATACATATGTTGTCCTATTTATAACTTAGATACCTACCTGTGTTACTTACCTGCGTAACAGTGTTGCCAATATACTGGTCAGAAATTCTTATAACTAAAATATTATTTTAACAGGTTATATAGTAAACTATTTGGAATTAGCCCACTATCGTTATTCATAATATTGTTATGTTTGCTATTTCTAAACTCTCATAGTCATCTAGATGCCTGTTGTTGTTAACAATTCACGTAGAACCGATATCTAACTAATTATAAATAATCTGTGTTATTGATGACCTGTTTATTTTGTGGAAATTCACACTTTAATAAGATGAATAAAAACACTTTTTTGTCTAATTTCCACTACGTTATTGATTATAAATAAAAATAGATTTCACATAGTTTTGAAATTTAAGGAAAGGTGACCTCAGTTTTTCAATAGCATTGCAATAAGTATTGAAAGATCTGACAATTCTGCTTGAAGGAGAGTTTTTACCTGAATTGGTTTTTCTGAATTGGGTTGCAAATAGATCATGATTTCGCAAGTCGCTCCAAGGTGTACTCAATGGCATTTTTGTTATCAACTTTAAACAATCGACAAGATTATCAAATATTCTGTACAACATTGATATATCTGATATTTTTCTACTTTCTATGAGAGAAAACAAGGATAATTTTTTGAAAACTGGACGAAGATTTTCATTGATTATAGAAATGTCTGTTTTACGGGCTGATTCTTTGACGAATGAAATTTTGAATTATTCTTTGTTGGTTTGTCGTATATTGCGGACTTCAAACGACTGATGCGAAGTTCAAACGACTAAACTACAATTCCATAATAATAGGCACTAGATTCTCAGAAATATTATTGCATTAAAACGAAAACATTGTTGCTATTTAGCTATTTTGTTTTCCCTTCCCTATTATGAAAGTTGATTTCAGCGGTTTCTTAAATTTCATTTGTTTGCTCAGATATAGCCATTGTAAGTTTTCAAATTGTCACCCTGTACATTATCTATCTTCTTGTAAAGTTTATTCCTGCAAAATACAGAATATTATGATGATTACGATTACGATCATTTTTGTTGTTTTTCAAAATAATCTCAATTGAAATATTTGGAAAAAATTGGAGGATATCAATTATATAATAAGTCTTCTCTATAGAGTAATATCTGGTCACGAAAGAATCTAATTAGAGGATTCGAGAGAACTAGTTATACGAAGTAGGCATTTTGACGTCAATGGAAAAACCTGCAAGAGTATTTAGTTAACTGTATACGAGTTTTTTGTTTTCTTTTTTTATTGTTTTTTAAAACTTGTTCTGCTGGTACGTAACCAGAACTGAATTGCGATAATTGAAACAAATTTTACAAACCGAATTACTACAAAAGGAAAACAGGATGTCAGTTGGAAAACAGTCAAGTGGCATGTCTAATTTTTTTATTTTTTGATGGGTATTCATCGAAAAATCCCATTTCAAAGTTCAATAGTTTTTATTCAAGTAACACTTTATATTGAGATTTTCACTGAACAGTTTACAAAATTGCCACACGTGCTTTGCGTTGAAGGTTCTCAATGGTACGAATTCTGTGCGCAATTAGGGGACGGCACCTAATCATCACCTGCCATGGTTCATTCTGTGTTCTGCAATATTATTTTCTTAATACCTAATGCTTCTCTCTGGAAAACAGCCGTAAGACTCATTTTGATTTTTAAAGTAGTAATATCATTCGATAAAAAGTGTCACTCTATAACCCATCTCGTTCTAAGGGTAAAATCTTCCCCTCGTGGAAATAAAATTATCGTGACTCATTTTTTTCATATTATTTCCTGGAAAAACATATCAAGGATACCTACTGGTGACTGACCGCTGCTTGAAATCACACCTGGTATATTTATAACATTTGCTCAATGCGATTAAACTCATGATTAACAAACATACGCTCCTTTGGTTTGGCAGTCAAACATTAAACAAGCTACTGCTATGAAAAAACCGAGCAGGTTGTAAATTGTGTTTGGGAATAACGAGGAAATAAATCTCACCCTTTTACTCCAGTCAACAAGTGCTTTTTTTTCGAACTTTTTTCAGCAGTCTCCGAAAATTATGGTTGAGGTGTCACTCGATTCGGAATAGCGTCTAGAAAGTTTTTGAAAATGGACGACTTTCGAAAATGAAAATTGCAAAAGTTATAAACAGTTTACTGAAAAATAAAAAATGGGTTTAGTTTTTTGGAAATATCTCAAAAACTATTTAAGATTTTTGATATCCAAAAAAAGATTCGAAAAGAGGAAGAAATTTACTATCAAAAAGTCCTGACTACCGGAACTGTAGGACCAATATTTATAATTATCCCGGAGCCCTGAAAATGAGCTCGAAATCGGGTGTTTAGCCGCGCGTAAGTCGTGCCTGTTTGTGCTATTTTCACAAAAAAAAAAATCATATAAAATATATAAATTAAGGAATGAAAAAATTGAGGCATATACTCAAAAGATAAGTGAATAATAATCTGTCGGTAAAAATTTTTTATTGCAATTATTCGATTTAATACGCTATTGTTAATTAACAATTTTTTATCACTCGATCATCAATATTGCAAGTGTGATATTTTTTAAACTAAAAGTGTGGAATTTTTTTCTTTCGTAGAGCTATGATTATAACGGTTGAGAATCGATTTCCGTTCGAAATATTAAAAAATTATTATTTTTCAGTTATTTATTAACAATTTACTGCATTTATAAATGAAAAAGTTTGATAAATAATCGAAATTTTTTTTATATTATTATTACTGATATGTTTTTTTATTAGAAGCTACATAAAAATATCTTTTGTTAAAATTTTGATCAAAAACTTGGAACACTGTTCCGAACCAGAAAACTGTACACACCTCAGCAACTTTTGATTCTTTATAAAGCTCATATCAGACCTTCCTTGGAGTATTGTTCTCATGCATGGAGCTCTACCCCTAAGCATACCTGAAGCTGCTGGATTCCATCCGGAAAAGAGCCATCCGACTGAAACCGGAGTAAAATACCAGCATTGTTGTTATTGTATTCTGAACAACGGAAATAACAACTCAATCATCAACTGGGGCACTCCCGACAGTTACCTATTCGCTTTTGATAATATCTGCCGTAGTAGTAGATGAAACGTACGGCATAAAAACCCGCAGACTATGGCCAAACAACACTATCATCTTTCATATCTGGAACAATCTTTAGAATAAAAATTTCATTCCACAGTTGAATGAATACATGTTATGACTTGAATAATGCAGTTTCATACAATTTGTTCCATTTTGTTTTGTTATAGTGATATTCGGTATAATAAATATGAATTGTATTTATTAAATGGAACGAGTTTGACATATTATGTAACTTGAAATTGATGTTTGAAGTATTACGTACACTGTAAAAACAGGCAGTCTAACTTTAACTTATAATAATTATAATCTGTCGAGTGTATGTATGGATATCTGTTTCGCATTCTCCAAGACATTTTGCATGAGATTAAGTAGATGTCTATCACACATATACAACTATCGTAAATGAAAATTGCAGAACGAAAACCTTCACGAGAAGCAAAATTTGAGAGCTTTTTATTAATAATGAACATATGATGATTTTGATAAAAGTAAAAAAATCATCTTTCTAATTGATATTCAGATTTTCTAATGTTCAAACAATATTTACTGAAATATTCTCTTTACTGTTGAAGTAAAAATGATGGTTTATTATTGTACGAAATTTTCTCAATGAAATCCTCGTGAAAAATAGGAATTACGGTATATGTTATCAGAGTGTTATCTTAGTGACATTATTTGTGCTTGTATTTCGCTATTTTTTCAAGATAAATTATAAAAATGAACAAATCATATTTCCAATTGAAAGAAAGAATAAGTTTTATTGAACATATCCATGTCTATATGATGCAATGTTTTCATTTTTTTAATTATCAATATTTTTGCAAGATTTCCAGTGCTTGTTGTATTGTAAGAACTAAAATAGAAAATGATACAATATAGAATAAAACTGATTGTAAAAGCTATATTGGAGCTTCTGAAATTATGTACAGATAAGCCTTTTTTTCAGTTCAAAGATGATTTTTATCAAAAAGAATTTGGAATGGCAATGGCAATGTGAGAAAAAATGAAAAACGTGAATATATGATCAACTGGCTCTAGAATGACGTGAAACAAAAATCATGACCAAAAACAGATTGCCGGGGTTGCCAAATTCATAAATTCAAGAGTCAATTATGAATCTGGCAACCCCGCTAATCTCTATAATTTCATAGTTGGTATCCCTATTCAATCACCACCTAGCCTCCTAGACTATCTGTAACCCCATATTATTCATGTGCACACTTCAAAAAGTTAGTTATAGTATAACAATTTTCAATTGAAGGTGATTCATTAGCAACGTCACACTTGAAGTGACCAACGGATAATCCTTTCACCAACTCTGCAGAGGTGTACTAAAATAATATTTTTATTTCTTCAAACACATAGGTAATTATGTAAAAATTGTTATAGTAGGTGGCGCTACCTGGTGTCAATGGTAAAACTGATCACATTTTCTTATTATGCCTAATAATGCAGTACTCCAAAAAAACAGAAAAAATTACAAAATAATTATTGTGTTTTTTTATAAAGAAAGAGAACTACAAAGCAAAGAAATAATTACCTTTGTTATGCTTATGAAGTTTCAGAATCCCTTGACTCGTCCGAAGAGGAATTCCCAGTCACATTCGAATCTATTATTATTTGGTCGAAAACATCGTCTACCATCCCGTCCAATTACCACATTTTCTCTTCTTTCTTGATCACATGGGCTACAGCATTAGCCCAATCTTCTTTCCGTATCCGTTCCATTGCGAGTTCTAATAAACGTTGGACATTAGAAATTTTATACGTCACGTTTTCACGAGCTACGTAGCCCTTAATTTGAGCC
>WOGR01012374.1:0-10222 GCA_015342045.1 Leptinotarsa lineolata | reverse complement strand
GAACAAGGTGAAAAGCAATTTGAAATGTATTGTCTTCAGTTGTTACGTGATAGACATTACCAGTTTTTTCAAATCTTGTTTTTAGAGCCTGAAATGCCCATCCATCTGGTTGTCTTCTTTCGGGAAACTTCTCTTCGTAAATCCTAGATGCAAAGAGGCAGTTTTCGTCACTTTTCCCCAAAGCATAGACCATTTGCACCATATCTTCCAATACATAATTCATAATGAAAATGATTCAATCTACACGTGAAAGAAACTTCAACACACGGCATTATCGACAAATTCCGAGATTCATTTTTTTGATGTCAGTCATAGATGACTGGGTTTTTGAAGAAAAACGCATTATAAATATTCTTTATGTTTTTACGCATTTCTTACCGTTCAAACCGCTGTACTAGCGATTAGTTTGAATATTCGAAAAAAAAATTTGAGTGAGTGAATGTAAGAGAATACATTTTTTTGTGGTTACAACAATTACTAAAACTCGGTATAATTTGTTAAATATCAGTTTTTTGTATAGTATACCTCTGATAAAAAATGTAGTGAAATAGTGAAATGTGAATTTCTGAAATCTCAAAAAGTTGTGATTCCAGAAATTATCTTAGTGAATTTGACTAACTGTTCCTGAAAAAAACCACTTAAATGCTGTAGACATGCGGGTAGTGAATTAAAAAAAGTATTGTCTGCAAAATAGGTTTTTCTGGAATAACTGTGCAATGCCGTGGTTGAAATTCGAAAACAAAAATTCCTTGAGAGCTAAAAAATATGGAATCGAATGAGGTATTCATATACTGGGTGTTCTATTCAATAAAATATAACTTGGTTGGGCACGCTCGGCTGAATCACAGCAGTGGCGCATGCTTTACTGTAAAAATTTTAAAATTAAGTTTGATAGCTAGTAATACACCACCCGCAGTGCTATATCACAAGTTGTGAATTCGTATAGAACCTCAATAGATTGAAATTTTTACTTGTTACAATTTCTCCATCTCTTACTGCTTCCTGCAAACCAAGTTTCTGTTAGCATAATAATGTCATAATCATTATTTCGTATTTACTCTTTGACAGTTCTGGGGTGATTCACTGTAACATCAATTGTCAACATATATCTGTGATTGTCATGCTCCTGTTATTATTAGTGAGCTCCCTTTAGGGATCACTGAAAAACAAAAGTAAACTATGAAGATAATTTGAAGATACTTCAGTCATGATTCGCATACATTCATTCTACTTCACAAAGTTCTCAATATTTTGCTAGATTAGTAAAAATTCAAATATCTCAAACAATCGACTAGTCTCAGCTTAAATGAATTCATAAAAAATGTCGAATAGAAAAAACTGAGGATGTCTGTATACTGCTCTAGCGATTCATACATGTAGACAAGGTATGGTTCTTGTGATGGAAAAGTGTTTTCAATACAAACAGTTGAAGGTGCATGAAGTTTATTAAATTTATGTAGGAAAAAATAAACATCTACTAGAACGATAATTCTAACTTACTCTCTATAAGTCTATACCCAGTTGACGCAATTATGCAGCACACAATACATACAATATTATAATACTTACATTCTATTGATCTAGATACAAATATGTAACTCATTGAGATTCATTCAGAGGTGGCTATGGGAAAGCTCAAAAACATAGTTCTGTCCCTAATTGTATATTATCATAGAGAAAAACCTGCTGATTTTCGATAAGCTGTTTTCATAATACCTACTAGACAAAAATGTGATTTCAAAATTAAAGACAAGAATTGTTTGGCAAAGCTCTATCCATCTAATATACTTCTATATACCTAAAAGTCCAATATTTTAATCAAGTCATATGATACGTTTGTTTTAAACCAATATTGTGCATAGCAATATTTATTTTAAAGAATTAAACAAAGTAATTTAGGAAAGCTACTATTTTTTTTTCAAACAATGTTCTAATTCGATTCTGAGAACTCAAAAGCATAAGAGATGACCTTTCAAATGATTTTTATTGCATAAAACAGTATGTTTCATAAGGGTTCTCTAAAAATGCTGTCGGAACGTCTAAGAAATGTGATGCAATGTGAAACCCAGTGAGAATTAATTTCTGTTTGTATTTTTTGTAATATAAAAGACAAGCTAGTTTATGAACAGTCCTCCTCAATTTTCCTGATTTTGAAATTCCATTTATATCATAGAATATCTAAACGGGACTTATCTAGAATTACCCTGTACTGTTTGTTGTAAATTCAAACGCAGATCATCAAAAGTGTATGTAGCTCACATTGTTCAAAAATAAATTATTTCTAATAATTTGCCAGAAACTTCATAACCACGATATTCTTAACAAAGTCGTAACCGAAGTCAAATGAAATAATAGAATTTTTCTTAGACGAAAGATATGTTTTTGTACTCAATGGAAGTGGCTTGAAGTTGTTTTTGCGATGCGGCAAGTCTACAGTTTGGTTGACTAGTTTTTGATGAAGATTATCACAGTGTATTCATTTTAAACTGTTCCTTCCATTCTTCGAACTGATTCGGGTTGTGGTAGAACTCATGGAATGGGATTGGGTGTTCTGCAGTAAGTGATCCGATCTTCTTATGTTTAGTTTTCTGAGGAAGTCATTGTAGATTTTCCTTTTGCAAATGAATATGAGAAATATGAAGACTCCTACAATAAGAGATAAGCTATTAAAGAGATAAGCTAACCAAATAGAATATAGTGATCAACTGTAATTTATTCATTCATTTATTCCACACACTATTTATTCTACAGGTTGAACCCAATTACAGAATAGAAAAAAACCTTGGCATTTACAAATATGCACTTACATAATATAATTTGTGAATCTTTATAAAAAAATTTAAATGAAAAACAGAACTGTTAGTAAGCTAAGAAATGTCTTTTGATTTATATGATCTGGCAGATGAATATATCTAGTACACGACTAACAGAATTACAGGTATCGCACATTGTATAAATTGGGGACTTTTTCTTTATATTTGTTCGGGGAGTGTTGAGATAAAAGGCGACAGTATTCTTAGATGACCGTCTAGAAACCCAAAAATTCAACATATGTAACAATTGAGAGCAATGAAAGAATAAACCTGTAGTGTTCTACACTGCGATTTTGAACTTAGCCTTTTGGTTGTTATATTCTATTTCACCCAATAAAGACCATTATTATTATTATTATTATTAATAATATTTACGCCTAATATTCACTTCGAGACTACAAAAATTGTGAGTTTCAAGCAATTTATAATAGGGTACAGTAGGATACATAGCTTCAAGTTTGAAAGACATATATTTCAAGAAGCGCCTCTGTTGGGCTCCTACTTGATTTATACGATCCTGATAATAAGGACTCCACAAAACAGATGCATATTCCATCCTAGATCGAACAAAAGTGAAATAAAGTAATTCCATTTTTGAAGCTTATTCGAAGTCTTTAGTATTTCTAACCAAGAATCCATACTTGCGATGAGCAGCTGTCAGAGTATTGTCAATATGTTTATTGAAAGAGAGGGATGAATCAAAAGTAACACCTAGATCAGTGAGTATGTCAGAATACTCTAGAACTTGATTGTTTATGACGTAGTAGTATAATTTCAGATTCGTTTTCAGTGAGAAAGACATTACATTACATTTGGATATGTTAAGAGATAGATTATTATTTGACACCATATAGCAACACGATTTAAATTCAGGGCGAGACGTTCGCATTAGAACATGTTATATTGTGATAGAATTTCAAGTCATCTGCGGATAGAACAAAATTAACATCAATCCAGCTCCAATATCATTGATGACCATATTGAACAGTAGGGGTCCTAGGTTTTATCCTTGTGGTATACCAGATGTGTCTACATTTTCGACAGGGTTGAGGCCATTGAGTTGGACACATGCTTACGGTTGTAAAAATACGATTTGCAGGGAGTAATAAATTAGTCATTGGATAACCCGAAAGTCGTAAGCTTTTTGAGCAGGATACTATGGACAAATCTGTCGAACGCTTTGAAAAAAGCAGTGTAGATGGCGACTTTTAAGATGGTTTCATCATCTTAGAAGTTTGCTAGACGTGGAATTCAAATCTAAGTAACCTGGTAATTATTATTGACAATAAATAGACACTTAAAAACTATTGACGATGTTTCAGGTAACTTGAGGAATTTTCAGTGAGTTAAATGGCAAATCATGGCCTACTTATTCAATTTCTGTTCCTATATTTGTGTATGGCATATTTGTGTATTTTTTTTCAAGGGCGAAATTATTTCATTTCCTACGGATGAAAAACACACCTGGAACACAAAGTTTTTATCCTATGGACATGTCGAAGGAAATTTTCATATTCAAGTCCGATTTTCAATTATTGGTTCTGAATCAGAAGCTACAGAAATGATAAAATAGTCAAAATCAATGAAATAAATGTATTCATAATGAATATTAAGTTTTTCATTCTTATTCGTACATAATAACGAATTCCTTATTTTTGTAGCTTGTTATTTAGAACTATTGATTGAAAATGGAACTTGAATATGGAAATTTAATTAAAAAATCGAAATTTGAATTTTGCGTTGAAATTCGGTATGTAGAGTCGAAAATGATTTCTGAGCAACTTTTTCGAATAACTTATTTCGGTATCATTAACGCCAAGCAAAATATCGCAAGAACGCAGTAGGCTGGGTATAAGACTGTCACTCGGGCTGAGTATTGCGAAAAGTGCGGCCCATGAAGGTCTGTCTATGCCCGTACCAAAAATCAAATATTTGCTTTAAAAACTGAATGAAATTCAGGGGTGTCTTTATCTTGAGTGTGTCACACTGTATAAGAAATTAAATATTTAAGACTGGAATCTCGAAACATTCATCTCTTCCAATGTACACAGTAGATTATGGTGAATGCTTGTTGGAAAAGAACTACTTCCCCGGCTAATACTACGATGGACTTATATCCAACAGACTTTTATGCACTCTGAAATTAATCGAGTAGATCACCTACAGTTAATAAATATCTGGACTGCAAGAAAAGTTTCAGATTTCTGTCGAAATCTACGAGGATTTTTCTATTCCAAAGCTTTTATACATTCTTCAAAAGATGTTAACAAGCTACCGTTGGAATACAGCAGGGATACTCTAAATCATCATACGCAGAGTCTTGGACTGTGAAAAGACAATGCAAGCCGTTTCTATTTGGAAGTCGATGGAACAGCAGGGCCCCACGACACCCCAAATAGGTTTTCAATGATAGGCAAAGTTTTATTCTAGCTATTACACCTGAAAAACCACCAAATAAAATTATCGGTTTCGTTGAGAAGCTTGATACATGAGTTTGAATTGGCGTAAGCCATGCAACCCATGCGGGTGCAGTTCTACTCACTTGGAACCTAACCTAACCCAAACCATTTTGTTTTCTCTCGTTATGTTATTTGTTAGAATAGGACATTTTCATTTTACGACTGTCGGAAGTTTGCAAACTAAACAGTTCGTTTTGTTAACCGATTGAGAAATATGAAATTTTTTTCCTGCGAGTTAACAGGACCCAATAACGAAAATTCAGAAGTGACCTCTCGTAGACAGGTTGATTTTTCTATAATTTACCTTGTAAACAGTTGATACAATCCCAAATGACCTCAGTGTATTTTGCTACTGTGCCGAGTTCGCTCATTTTCACAAATGCGCTGAGGGCATCGAAAATATAGTTCACTCCCATAATTACCGATAGTTTCAGTATCAGGAACAACCTAAAATATAAAATTGAAATGAATATCTTTTTACGGTGATTTTTGTTGTAATTAATAAAGGATTCATAGTCTAAATTTGTTATTGCACACAAATTTTTTACGTTCAGTGTGGGTTTTTCATTTATAAATAAGTGGGACGCACAGTGGTGGTACATTGTAGGACACTCACTAAGAAGATCGACCTACATGGCGTAAACTATCAGATTCACATTGAATTTTTATAACATTTTTCTCCATAGATACAGTTGGGGCGATAAAAGAATGCACATGTGTCATCAACAAAGTACGCGATAAAACATATACTCATATGTATATGGTATGTTATTAAGCGCTTCCTAACTTTAAATTTGAATAAAACAAAAGTGTGTGTGAGATATCATCGACAATTTTTATTCGTTTGAAAAACCTATTGATGATATTATGCGTGGAACATAAACATCGTTCATGTCCGTCACGGCTTCTATGGGTGGTGCATATCCGAACAGTTCCATTTTCCATGACTCTGGCGCATGAATCTGGTTGAATTTGATCGATGGCATGGGTTATGTTGGTTTTGAGGAACGCTGTGATTTGATAGAAGGACAAACGACCTTTTGTATTTATACGTTGATTGTGTTGCCATTGATATTGTATTTTGTTGGTTTTCTTAATAAAATAAGAGACAGCGAATTTTTCGTTTTTTCTTAAATAAGACGTTCAACATTTAATTTCTCAATAACAAATGAACCAATTTCTAAAAAAATTACAGAAATAATAGAGACAAAAGTCCTTTCAAATGATGTATCACTCGAACCCCCATGCTATCGATAAAAATAGGTGGGTAGTTCATTTCAACCTTTTGTTAGATACATACGCCACCCTTCTTATTGAAGAGTATTTCAGAAAAGCCCAATGTATTGATATCTAAAACTTTTATACGAAACATTTTTCGATAACGTCACTCCTTTATTTCTTAATGCTAATGGAAACCCGATGTGACAAACACTGTCAATTGTTTATCTTCAAACTAGTTGTAGCTTCCCAGTAGTATATTTGTTATTTTCACTTCATTTGCACTATTTGGACTTTTACAGGTCTGCATTAATCTTTTTTTTACTATATTTGTTGTGAAAGTAATTTAGCTTTTTGCCTATACTTACCGTTAAGTCATTTTTACGAACTTATTAATGCATCAAATCTACCGTTTTGAGTATTTTATCAATAGTGATACCACAAGACTCAAAATGTTATCGATAAATTTCCATTTTTCAAAGGAAAATTTGTCATTTAGAAATGCCATGAGAGCAACAACATGATTAAACTTACAAATTTATCTATTGCTGGTTGATGATGTATATGATAAGATGTTCAGGTCGAGTGGCATTCGTACTTTAAAGATTAAATCCTGAAATAATCTCAGCTAAATGCATCGATATAAGAACAAAATATCACTTCTCAAATGAAATAAATTTTATTACCTCAAAAATCATCGGTCTTTCTTACTTTAATATTACTTTTGTTGCGTCTTGAAACTTTTGTTATAATGATGTTAAATGAATCAGTCATTTGAGAAACCCCTTTTGTCAAAAAATTGATTATCACGATAGTTTTGTAATGCATATTTACGTACCCCCCTGTTCTCATTATCAAAATTTGGAGGATTTTGAAACACGTCTCCTTTTTGCATTATAATAGATTCAAACAAATATAGAAGAGACCAAAAATTTATAAAAAATATTCGATCTGAATATTCTTAAAGATTCTTTGGGGAAAAAACTTTCAACCCCATTTCAACTCACCGTTCTTGATCCTTTTTGAATTTATATTTTTGTTGGTGTCTTATTGTGTCATTTATTCTGTTTATTTCGTTCTTGATCCTCAGACAGTAGGAAATCGTTTGAACAAAAAGCACTGTATTGATGATTTGTACGATGAGGTGTGGGAGACGCAGAAAAAGTACTCCTGCATAGTTATTTGTGCCTGAAAGAGAGTATATCGCAGAACTAAAAATCAATTTTGTAAATTTTGTGAAGAGTAACTATAGATTTAGAATAAATACGTAACACGTATTTCAATGAATAATTTCTTAATACTCACGAGATTCTATGAAACACTGAGTAGTACCAACGAATGGCTGGATTTCATATGGTAAAACGTTAAGCGAGGTGAACATGTAGATGACCAGAGTTAGAATTAAGGGCATTCCCCATCCGTAAGACATGTAAACTAAAAGTCTCTTCAGGTCCTTCCGTCGTTGAGTAATACCAATTGAATGTTTGGTTGTTCTGCAAAACAATAATAATTAATCTTCAAGAAATAGTTGTGAAGATTGTAATTGCTCCGCTGTTTGGGGATTTAACTTCATTGGTGCAATATTTTTCACAGTGATTTAGGAAATGTATCAGCATAGATTTGTAGGTAGCCAGTCAAAATCTTTTTGTGCAAAAGTAACTCAGATGAGTTGATGCAAATGAAATGATTCAAGAAATTGAGGAAAGGTAATAAGAAAATATCAGAAAGCAGTCCCTATGCAGTTTTGATATTGCTGCAATTTATCGATTTCTTTTTCAGTTAATCATGATTTATAAATCAATCGTGACCTTGAAAATAGTTGAAAATAGATTTTTCAATTGGTTGAAATCAATATGGTAGACGTCATGGATATGAATTTCGTTGTAGCTCTTCAATAGAATGAAACTTTCAAGTTAACAGACTGATTGAAATGTTCACAACTTGAGTGGAATTTTTCAAAGGTTATTTCCACTAACCATTTTATTTATCACAATATATTTAAATGTTTTGAATGTTCAATGAATTTATCTCACAAGCCTAGGTCACAGGCTTGTCGGATTCAGGTTTAATTTTTTCCAGAAAATAGTTACTCCAAGGAAAACAGGAGTATTAAAAAATATTTATCATATTCATTTTTGTGGATTTCATATTAACATCTTCGAATTCGAAATATTCAAATTTTGATATTATATTTTCACATATTCTTTATTTATAAGAATGATGACAAGTTGTACTCCTCCATATCTATGTCTGTTTCTATCGGAATCTTTCTTTCCGTTAACCAGTTGTCGAGTTCCTAGGAACGGCAAACATCAGAAATAGTGGGAGCAGGGGATTAACTAAATCGTATCTTCAACGTGCGATTCTCAGTACCAGATGTATATTCAAAAAACAACTTTTCTCTATCAGGAAAAAATTTCTTTGTAAAAAAATATTAACTGAGAATCAATTACAATTACTTTAAGTTTCATTAGTTCGCTCTTCCATTTTCTAATATGAAATAATATAACTTGAAATCCCTGAAACTCTGATGCAGACCTAAAACAGGACAACTACAAAGCCGCCAACGTCATCAACATGAGTTCCCGCCCGCTCACGGATATAGAGGAATCCACTTTGGAGATAATTATTACAGTGGAATTCACCAGTTCACTTATTGATCACACCGAGGCAGAAAAATTCAGATGGAAAATCAGAGAACAACTGAATCAAGAACCAGTTCCAACATCTAACATCAGCGATGAAGAACGTAGATCTCTGAACGGCTTACGCAGAGATAACACTATCAGGATCCTACCTGCAGTATCCATCACAGTGCTACTTCTGTGATGGATACTGATCTCTAAGAACAGAAAATCTGAGATGTTTTTTAGATGAGACAATACACGAACATTGTACGGGAACCTACTGCATCAATTGAAGAGACGTACCAGACTTTGAAAAAACACCGTCTATTTTTCGGACAAGGAGAGATCATCACTAACACCACATCACAGTAAGCACCCTCACTTTTAAAGATTACCTAAAATCCACAAGTAGGGTGTTCTGTTCGGACCGATCATTAGCTCCAGAGATTCAGCTACTCAAAACTTGTTCAGATTTTTACTTCCAATAATACAATCACTACAAGGAAAAACTTCATCTTTAGTGAAGAATTCAAGACATTTTGTTAAATTACTAGGGGCAATCAAAGTCACAGAGCGAGATCAATTATTCAGTTTTGGCGTAAAAAGCCTTTACACCAACGTTTCTGAAGAAGCACTTCAAATCATATAGAGAAAGCTATTCAAATACAAGGACCTGGAAGATAGAACGAACTTACCTATAGAAGTGATCATGGATGCTTTGTACGGAACTGCTATTTCCAACTGAAGGACGAATTATTTACGCAAGACGAGGGACTGCCAATGGGATCATCATTTCCACCAGTTATAGCTAACATATATAGGGAGTGGTTTGAAACTCTGGCCATTGAAGAAGCCCATAAGAAACCCCGAGTCTGGTTGAGATACGTTGATGACACCTTCATGATATGGAGCCATGGGAATATAGAACTAGACTTCTTTCTGAAGCACATCAACAGCATAAGACCGGCAATCACCTCCACAATGGAGAAGGAAGCCCACAACAAATTGCCATTCTTAGACGTATTGGTGAAGAGGACCGACACTAAGTGGGAAACATCTGTATACCCAAAACTCACTCGCACGGTACAATATCTGAATCACGAAA
>WOGR01012373.1:0-10834 GCA_015342045.1 Leptinotarsa lineolata | reverse complement strand
GTAGTTAACGTAATACCAGTAACCTCCAATTTTTTATCATTAATCCTTCTGAGCGTGCGACTGATAGGAGAAGGTATGACATAGTTTGTGGTATGGAAAGGAATGTGAAAGAGATCAGTATTCTTGAGATCTTTAGTAGGCAAATGAAGATGGATTTTGTCTAGGAGTTCAGTGCACATAACAAGACCATTAATTAAATGGTATCTAAAAATTATATCAAAATTTTCTCTTCTCTTACTCACTGAACTGAGGTTGAGAGCATTTGCAACAAAGTTATAATTATGGTTCTCAAATTGAATGATCATTTTATATACACAAAATCTTAAGATTTTATTCTGAACCCTTTCTAATACAGTGCAGTGATTCCCCTAAAATGGTAACCATATAATTGATCCATATTTTAACCGAGAGATTATTAATGCAAAGTAAATTGTTCTTATGGATTTAACAGATCCATACCAAGCAGTTTGGATTCAGATAAAAAAAATCAACCGAAAATGCAATAGTTTATTCAACAGATGATATCTACAGGGCTTTAGATGGATGTGAATGTTCGATAGGGGTCTTCATAGACTTGGCCAAAGCCTTTGACACCGTCAACCACCAAAAATNACGCAGGTATCAGAGGAATAGTTGCAGATTTGTTCAGATCGTATCTCAACAACAGAATTCAGTACGTGCAGATTGAAAATGAAATGAGTGAACCACAAAAGGTAATACCAGGAGTACCTCAGGGAACTGTTTTGGGCCCATTAATGTTTTTGATATACATCAATGGTTTGTTTTCTGTTGAAGCAGAAGGAAATGTATCTTCATTTGCAGATGATACTGTCATTCTTTATACTGTCGAAACTTGGGAGGGAGTAAAGAATAAAGCAGAGGAGAATTTAGTAAAAATAAAAAACTGTCTGAGTGAAATGGAACTAACATTGAATCTGGAGAAAACTAATGTTCTTAACTCTATCCTGCAGTATGGGATGTTCATATCAATAAAGTAGTCAAAAAATTCAGGTCAATACTATTTACATTCAAACGTCTGAAAAATATTCTCAGTGTCAAAGAACTTTAAACTTATACTACGCCTTGGTGGAATCCCACATCCAATATGGCCTAGCGACTTGGGGTGGCGTGAACAGCTATCACAATGAACCTCTGAAAGTAATTCAGAAGTATTTTCTCAAAATAATATATAGCAGAGAACGCAGTTTTCCAACACATCTATTCGACGAAACACCTATTTTAGATATAAATAAACTATATTTTTACAGAGTTCTTTGTTTGCAATGTAAAAATAAGAGTCAATTATCCTCCATAAAACAATCATCATACAAGGTATAGAAAATATTCGGAGTTTGTAATCGAGAAAACCGCTAAAGCTGACGGCCAAAAATCATTTTACTTTACTGCTCCCAAACTTTATTCATAGGTACCTCAACCTATTAGAAATATCAATAATATTTCTTTATTCAAAAAAAAATTGAACTATGGCTTAAAACTCTATCCGAACATGACAGTCAAAGACTCAATAATACTACTCATTAATTATAATTTCGCCCAACATCAAAAGTGAAAAAAAAAAGACTAGTGTAGGTGAAACAAACAAAAAAATTCTAAATTTCAATAGAAATTGTTATATTACTGATTTTATATGTATCCTTATATATTTGCTTCCAAAACGAATTATATCTTATGATGCATGTTCTGTTACATGCTTTATTATTTTGATAGTTTACTGTATATCACAGTTTGTCACTCGTTTCATTTAAAGGGTACTGTAGTAAATAATAAATGTATTACTTCATTACTATTAATATGAATTGAATTAGGCATTTCCATAACAAGAGTTTTCTTCATGGGTACTGTTGATTCAATTCCGATTGCTTGTATAATATTCTTGGAAAGATTTTGATTGTGATAAGCTTTAATCCTTTGTTTTTATTTTTAAATATATTAGTGATGTTCTGCGTGTAGGATTATATTATATTAGAGGTCGATATCACAAACAAGCTACAGGCTTTAGTGATCTTCATGTTTACTTTCAAAGTTTTATTTTTGTAATTAATTTTTTGTAAAATTTCCGAAAATAAACATTATTACTATTATTATCATTATTACTTCTGGTAAAAGTTAAAAAATTGTTTTACATTTTCAAGAACAGTATACTTACTTTCTTCAGCTTTGTTATCAATTAGGTATCTTAACGAGATACCCGAATTATGTTTTCTGAAGTTGTATATTTGCTTCAATAACTTTCTAATGATGATTTGGTCTATTTGTGTATAGCGTTCAGAAATGAGTAAAATATTCATAATTTTACACAGTGGTAAAATTTGTTTTAGAGCAAGGTACAAGTTTTTATTATTACTAATATTATTAGTATTAAACATAATCATAACATAATCTTCTTGACCATAGCCTAAAGTGTCAGCAAAGAGGTTACCTGTCAAATGCGAGAGTTCACAATGAGGTTTTACTATTTCTTTTATTGAATACTTGTTTCCGGTGGAGCACCTCAGAACATGAGAAAAGTTTTTCGCATATTCGTCCCCTAGTATCAGTATTTTCTTGGAAGATTTCGTTTCAACAGGTATTACTGTAATAGTCTCGTTCATTTCTTCATTTAGAATTTGAAAATTGGTCAATTTCTGTTGTTTCAAGTTGCGGTGCTTTGGGTTCGAATGGGTACGGTTAGGTGCGTGCATTTTTTGATTGAATTTTAACTTTAGTTTTGGAAACTTGTATATTTATTTATTGATATACATCTATATCGCGGTTGAATTCAAACTAATACATCTTGGTTGATTTAAAACATTTTTTTCATCTTGAACTCAAATAGTTTATGGATCAATTCAAAATTATTTATGGGGTTGTCACACTTGTTTTGCAATCTTTTCAAAGGTTTCAAATCATTTTGGATAATGTTACCCCAATTGGGGATCATGAATTCAAAACGACATTGAATATGAGAAAAATTATCATTTTTCAAACCGAATCACTGTAATTTTGTACAAAATACTTAGTAAGATATTCGGCTTTTATTTTCTGGATATGTACCTAATAATTTGAATTCTCTTTAGTACTCGTATGTAGACAGCGTAATTGGTTAGTTTTTATATAGTTTATAATTCTGTCATTAAAAAAGTTTGACCTTAATATTATTGATTTTCTTTTTGCAAATGTACATTTAAATGGTTTATTAAAATTCAAGGTTAATTTATGTGACTGAAGAAGCTACACTAATATTATGGTGTGTCTTCAGTTTCAATTTTGATATAGAGTTCATATAAATTTGAGTTGTGCTTGTCCAGTGATTTCTGGAGCACATTGGTAGTGATGTAGAGCTTTCATTACCTTCGATTTTCACAAATTGTACCCTATTTTTATTACTATTATCAAAAAACCCTATTATTATTGTTATATCATTCGCCGTAAAATAAGAATTCAGCTGAAACAATCATCTAATGTCTCTTTTCAGATTGCTGGCTTCAATGAACTAGACGAGGCTGTTAAACGGCTAGACTTCCGAAGTGCGGTCCGAGACGTTCGTAGATTCAACTATATTTGTGCGTTACTCGAACTTTTAATTGGACAGCAAATGACAGCATTGTCTGGATGTGCACAAAAAGTTCTACTTGCTATGTTAGAGGAAGTTGCTAGATATGCGACTACCAGTCACCACAACCCTAGAGGTTTCCATCAATTACTCAATAATCTGAGGGCTTTGAGGGCAGCTGAGAGGTCGGCTTATTGGGGAGGTGAGTCATTTTTTCTTGGAAAATGTCTCTGTCACGCTACAAACTGAGGTATCTCATCTGGTAAATTTTCAATTCATGCTTATTCCAGGTCCTTTAGGTTCTCAACTTCTTTGGCACCAAAACACTTCAAAAATCGAAAAAATACTAAACATGGCCGCCCAAATGCAAATTTGTGAACCGAATCCAGACAGCTATCCTAAATTGTTGCAGCTGCCAGAAGAATGTATCAGAGAAATAATCTTAAGGCTGTCCGACCACAGAGACCTGACCGCTAGTGCAGAAACATGTGAACAAATGGCTTCCATTGTTGGCGAACAAAGAGTGTGGCGGGAACTGACTAAGTTCCACTTCACACCTCAGCAAATAGACATAGCAATTCCAAAGAGCAATGATGAGACTGACTGGAAGACTGTTTACCATACTTTGAAAAAGTAAGTATTAGTCAAATTGAGTAAGGCTCTCGCGGTCAGGTTCCATTGTATTTATCTTTGTTGAGCTTGGTAACCGCCATTGTATTGAGTGGGTATATTGTACATCAAACCTAAACGCCCTCATTCCTTTCTTTAGAATGAATCTCTCGTTGAAACTTTTCAAAAGGGCTTCTCTCGTCATTTTATTTGGATTCCAGGACATCGACTGGGGATGCATCTTCACTGGCAGCGGGAAGTTGCATATCTTGATGAGGATCTAGAAGTGATTTTGAATTGGGGTGAAAGTAACCAGGTTCAATTCAATGCCACAAAAACCCAGACATCGGTTTTCTCCAAAAAGAAGAATGTCCCCAAACCGGATATAATAATGTCAGGATAGACAATTCCGCTTTCTGCTTCGATAAGTTTGTTGGGGGTTAAAACTGACATCCATAGGTCTTGACACAATCATGTCGGTGGAATTGCAAAGGCTGCTTCTCAAAAGCTTGGAACACTTTTCCAAACCGGAAAACTGTACACACCTCAGCAACTTTTGATGCTTTAAAAGGCTCAGATCAGACTGTCATTGGAGTATTGTTCTCATGTATGGAGCTACGCCCCTAAGCTTAACCTGAAGCTGCTGAATTCTATTCAGAAAAGAGCCATCCGACTGATTGGAGACGCGAATATCACTTGGAATCTTGATAGTCTGGAACATCGAAGAAAGGTTGGAGATTTGTCTCTCTTCTATAGATACTTTCACGGGTAGTGTCTAAGTAACTTGGCACATTTGATTCCACCAAGAGCGATACATATCAGAAATACGTAACGGACTGTGGCTGCTCATTGTTTTGAGTTTCAACTCAGTACACCTTGAACTTCACTGTTCAAGAACTCTTTCATTTGGAGAACTGCGTTTATATGGAATAGACTTCCTAAGAACGTTTTTCCAAATAGATTTAATCTCCAGCCATTCAAATCCAATGTGAATCGCTACTTTCGTACAGGTACCGCTCTTAGAGCGCCTTAAGGATTTTTCTGTAGTGCTTGTGTTTTGTCCGTAAAAAAGATTTTTTTCTAGAAAATTGTTCACTATGTGTTATTTGCTAACATCACCGTGCTAGGAATCATTAAGAGTTGAGACCTCGTTAATCCTTAACTCGCACAATAATTGACTTCTGAGGGTTGTCGTTCGTAGGGGGGCGACAGCTGGTTAACGAAAGATATATTTTAACAGATCGCCGTGGCTGAAATGAGTTCAAGGACATTGACAATACCTACACAATTTTTGAAACCACGCTAAAGGTTTGTTGAAGTTGTCTGAAAACAAGGTGATTCACAATGAATATGGTGTATATGAAAAATACATCTGTTTTTTTTTCCTATTTATGGTATTGTTATTCAGTCATTTAGGTACACTATTCATGTAATCGAACATTGTGTCTTTAATAATTATACTCTAAAACAAATCTTTGTGTTGAAATTTTACGTTATTTAGGTAATAAAATTCATTCAATTCGATAATCGATATTTTGTTCTTATATAGATCCATTCAGCTGAAAATATTTCAGGAAATAATTTTTACGAATACCACTCGACCTAAAACTTTTCTCATCCCCCAGACTCGTGGTTTCATCATGGTGGTTGCTCTTATCGTATTGATGACTAACAAAGTATTTGTTGAAAAATGAAATTTCGTCGATAAAATTTTGAGACCTTATGGGCCCAAGAATAGATCCCTGAGAACTTTCAGAGTTGATTTTGAGCGTAGCAGAGTGTCGATTGTCACCCTCAACCATAAAACTTCTGACAAATTTTCCTGCAGTACCTAAGTACATCGAATGTTACGTAACATATACCAATAACAATTAAATCTCATGAGTGGTGTTGCTCGTTCATGGCCGATGCGTGGAGAGAGAGAGATAATCTCTCAGGTGCATAGGCGTACCAGCTAAATGAACTCCTGTCTCCTTCAAGGTTCTATCAATATTTGTTTATATCAGCCCACTTCAGTTCTCTTTGCCCGACAACAGGTAAATGCTTATTCGAAGCGTAAGTTTATTCTTGCTAGACACCGAAAACAATGGCTTCATCGGAAATGCATGACTGATCGTAGTGTTTCGAGAATACATTTATTTTTATTACGAGAATCCATTGTATTCATTCTAGAAGTAGGCCATTCGGCTTTAGAGCCCAAAAACACAGTCAACTTCAAATATATTAGGAATTGATAATGTATTACACGTTCGATTGAACGTGTCAAAATACTTTCTCCAGTTTTTGTCGTTGTTATTAAGTCGTAGCGGCTGAGTTTCATTTGAATTTAGCGGTCAACATGAGTTTTATATATTTTTTAAAATACGAGAGGATTTTTTCTTCCAGTTTGTATCTGAAAATTACTTTTTTGCATGATCTACACATCTTCGTGAAGAGTTAATTTTGGAAATGATTGCTTTATTCCTTTCTTTGGAAGATTGAAAGAAGATGAAGAAGTAAAAAGCCAAAACTTTCTTTCTAAAAACCGTATGACATATTTTGATCTTATTTAATGATTATTTATATCAAATCAAGCTTCTGATGTAAGTGGCACTGCGTATGTAAGTACCAACTAAAAAAAAATAATTAATAATATATAAATTATATATAATAATATCGAAGTAACAGGTCCCCAATTTTCCAACTTTGGGCCATTATTGAAACCACTTTTGGTGATATAGTCTATCCCTTATATATCATAACGTTATTGTAATATCACTAAAAACAACAACAATACCTACATAGTTTTTAAAATCATTATATCAGAGAAAAATGAGAAAATGATGGTTGTTTTGATTTTTGGGGTCTTTGGTGGAACTCTCTACTCTCGAATCTCAAGATCATGCCGGCTTGCCGCATGATGGGAGAAATCTTGGCCGAACAAATGCAAAAAAAGTTTGTCATTCTTGGCTCATGGCATCTACTTAGGGCGGCACATGTATCTCGGACCCAATGATCACTCATCTCACAGTGTGGGGAGTGGTCATTGGTTAATAATGCTAGCGCACTCTCCCGAATGTGTGTGTAGCTTTGGGAATATGGCCCGACTAACTTACATTTTGGGAAAAAATAGCTACATTTCCCAGTACTTTCCCATTTACAGGCCAATTGAGAAAAATGATTGTTTTTGGATTTATTCTACGCTGGAGATTCCAGTTACGAAAATATGAAACTAAGAAGAAATATAACATTAACAAATTGTGAACATAATAATCTGCCAACGATAGTTAACGAATATAAAATATAAATAATAATATAATATATAATAATAATGTTTATTTGTAACAGGTCAGCCAAACGTTGGCCACATGCACGAGTGCCAGAAACTCCAGAGTAGATTCTGAGCACTGTATGTGAGAGAACATATAAAATACATATATAATCTAACATTGAGGTACGTTTATAAACATATCGTAATCGGATATTTCACAAAATAGACGTGTTGTTCAAATAGCACCATAGAGCTTACAGGGCAGAGGAATATATTAACAAAAATATCAAAAATAGGCATATTATAGTTCAACAGATAAAAATATTAACAAAAGGAAGTATCAACAAAAGTAATACAAAAGGAATTTGAAAATAATTTTCCGTCAAGAATGTTTTTGTGGTATGAAAAATGATTTGAAATATTTTATGCTTGTCAAAGATAATGTTTTTTTGACTTGTAAAATCAATTTGGCATGTCAGGTGTATCGTTGTTTTTCAATATTTGTCACTTTTGTCATATTTCAATCAACATACTCATAGTATGTTGATATGCTGAGTATTTTATTCATATTTATAGCTATATTTTTATTCAGCTTGCCTTGTTTGTTTGAGTCAAAGTTAGTAATTGAAGTTTGACCCCTTTCCTGTTGACAGATTGATCTAATATTTGGTACACACATTTAGTTTTGATGACAATACAATTTAATAAATTCTGTATCACTGTAAACCCAAGATGATCGCAGCTACAAAATGGTGGATTATATAGTTTTTCACAACTACCTCAACATGGGTATCAAATGACAGGGCTTGACTGGTAGAACATTATTACACTTTGAAAATGGTGCAAATTCAAGATGGTCGCAGCTACAAAATGGCGGATTACATATTTCTTCACAACTACCTCAATATGGGTATCAAATGACAGGGCTTGACCAGTAAAATAGTAGTAAGTACACTTTTCGAAAAATGCAAATTCTATATAATGTATAAAAAGAACTTTGTCAACTTAGAATCGCGATACAAGCATGGATCTCCCACCTGAGTCAAGATTTTGTATCGTGCCGTTAGGGTGGCTAAAAAAGATATGTCCTTAGCGATACATCACCCAAGTTAAGGTAAAAGGTTAAAACGTGCCGAGAACGGAGTGACATTAGGGTGGATAAAAATTATAAACCAAATACTTGAAAAAAAAATAAGTAAAAAAATATGTCAAACGGTTTCATTAGAAAAAAAAGATGGTTTGGATGTAGATAATGTACTAAAAACTAAAAAATAATTCAGAAGGTCCTAGGTAGCAGTCATCACGCCACTCTCCTCAGCAATCTACGGTATCGATCAAATACCGTAGATTGCTACCGGGACCTTCCGAATTAGTTTTCAGTAGATACATTATCTACATCATTATCTTTTTTCTTTCAATAAAACTGTTGAATTTCTTTCCTCATTTTATGTAAATGTTTTTTATTTCTTGAAAAATTATTATTAATTTACAAGGAATTTTGTCTTGATAGTAACAAGTCAATCCGACTCTATTCCAAGTCTACCGGGAGATCAAAAATATTTCAACAGAACACCAAAATGGTAATGCCATTATAATAGCGAAAAATCACAAATAACAAAATGACCAGTATCAAATGATAAAGGTCAGCAGTAACAAATATAATATCTGAAACAAGAAGGTCTTCACTCGAGGTTATGTCAATATTTGTTCACATCTACCTACATTTATTTTTATAAGGCCACAAGTTGGGATACACAATTTATTGTTGATGCATTCCTATTCCTCGAGGTTTGTAAATAATCATGTGAGGCGTATTTCAACAATGCTTTTATTTGCATAACCATAACTTGCATTTGCGGGTCTATACATTCTATAAAATTATGATGTTGAGGACATGAGAAATACCGTCACATCACGCTCATTCGATAATAAATGGTTTACTGGAGGAACACGTTATGTTATTGGCAATGACAGTGTTTTGTTTATCTGTTTTCTTTGGTAATAATTCAAACAAGTGTTTGTGGTATATACTGTTTTTTTTAATTATTATAATTATGTTCGCTCGTTGTGTAACGTGGTAATTTACATATTTTTATCTCCAACAATAGACAAAGAAAAAATGTAATTTTTTTATTTTATATTATTTGAAAAATATTATATATATTAACAGAAAATACACACCACAGGTCGCAAAGTTGTATACAATTTCAAAATATGGTTATAATGAGGTCGTCAGAGAAAAAATCAATACAAAATTTCTGCATCTGAAATGCAAACAAATATGAAAGAAAACATTTATTTTGTATGAAGATAGATATGTAGAAAGCCAAAACCTTTCTTTCTCAAAAACTAATCTCTCCTAAAAATTTCCCATTTGAGTTAAAAAAAAACAAGTCTCCAAGCAAAAATTTTACATTTTCAATTGAATCAAATTCAAATATTACATTAATTGAAGGGGTTATATTTTTTTGGAAGATTCCCACATTTTTTTGTATCAAGATGGAGTAGTAGAAAGCCAGAAACTTTCTTTCCCAAAAATATTACATATTTATCAACCGAAATCCAAGAGCAAGGAAAAAGTTAAGAAAGAATTTTTGAAAAGTATAAATGTCATGTCAAAGCAATTTTGACAAACAAACAAAAAACGTTTTAGTTCATATTTTCCTGAGTTTCACAGTACCTATACCTAAGATGAAGAAATGAAATAAAATTCTGAACCAGTCTTGATTAGAATGATGCATAACTAGGCCCCGAAAGTCACGTATGATTCAATAATAACTACACCAAGATGTTAATTTCATGGCTGTTGATTTTATCGCTGTTGGGAAGAAGTGTTTTATCGCTATAAAACTTTGTTGTGGGCTAGCCTTCAATGTTTTTATCATTTAATCGGTTTGAAGGCAAAACTTTGGTTAATTTTAAGGATATTCTACTTTATTTGCATTGATAATAAACGAAAAACTATTAAAGGACCTGCCAATTATTGAAAATCTGTTTTTCTTTTTTTTTAATGAAGTATTTTTGAAAACAGCAGTTTATTTACTTTAAAATATTATTAATTCAGAAGTTTTTCAGTAAGCACCTTTCATTGAACTCCTTAATCTATGTTTTTTATTATCAATTGATGTGATCAGTACCAATAGTCGTTTTCCTAAGAAATATTGTACAATTCATTGTCATGTAAAAACGTTGTTGTCCTGTTGAATATTTGAATGGTTCCACTTTGTAGTGCGCCCGGAAATACATCTAGGATTTTGGACATTATTGGAAAGTGGCAACCCTGCGCGTCAGCGACAGCAACTGAAGTGTTTTGTAATAAACCTCTGTTAATATTGTGAAATCTACCATCTTTATAAAGTTTTATAAGTGGTGTATATATTTCATCAAGTTTCAATAGAAACATCCCTATATAAGTGTGTTTC
>WOGR01012372.1:0-10223 GCA_015342045.1 Leptinotarsa lineolata | reverse complement strand
CTTTTTCTTCTATTTTGTGTCTGAAAGTTACTTCTTTGAATGATCTACACATCTATGTTTATTGGTATTTCATTTTTTCAAAAAATGATTGCTTTCTACCTTTCTTTGGAAGATTCCCACATTTTTTGTATCAAGATGGAGTAGTAGAAAGCCAAAAACTTTCTTTCCCAAAAAACTATTATGTCCTTTAAGGGAGAACACCTTTAATTGTTGCAAAAGTAGTATGCTGCGAATGCAGTATCTTTTAGTGTTATAAAAACCTTCCAATTTCTCACAAGGGAATGGTTGAAGAGACTACAATAATTTTTTATTGAATTATATAAAACAAGTGTTGGATGAGAAGAAACTTCTCTTCAATGACTCGATATGTCTGCTACATATTCAAGTAACAATTTATTTTGAAATTTTCACTGAACAGTTTACAAAACTACTGCGGTTCACAATAAGTATTATGGAATTTCATCAATTATTAGCCGATTCCATCACATATTTCAAAATGGTCCTTTGGTACTACAAACTTATTCTATGATATGCTGCAATAACTCAAAACATATTTTTAATGAGTTTGCAGTTTTCTAAACTGTTCAGTAAAAATCTCACACTAAAGTATTACTTGAATACGTTATGGATTTTCATCAATTATCGGCCATTTCCGTCACATGTCTACTACAGAAATACCATGTACAACAGAGTATTGCGATTCTGAGTTAACTGTCTATTTTTATGTATACAGACAAAAATGGTCATCTTTACGATACTGATAGTTCACTGCCTAAAATTTTTTAGCAATAGGTTACGGCCAGGAATATCAAAAATATCAGTAATACCAGAAAAGTTGCAAAATTGTCGATTGCTTGTGTGCAATTAGCGTTCTATAAGAGTGTGTCGAATATGTGCAGAATCAAATCTGGTTAAAAATGACACTTGGGCTTAAGTTAGTGATTGATCTTCCTAAACCAATTGTAAAGCATTTATTAACCTAAAAGGCCTGCTGGAAGAGGAAAACTTTAGGACAACTCACACTGCAACGCATGTTAGAAGGCAATGATGTTTGACAAGATATTTCTAAATTTTTCGATGTAGTTGACAATTTGAATGAAATGGTGGTGAAACTCATTCAGTCGAGGAATCGGCGAGTTCTCGAAAATGTGGAAACTCACGATAATCAGTTAGTTAGGGAAGCTATAGATTATACTGTAGACGACCCCTTTCGATATAGAAGGCCCAGACACTGTCGAATGAGGCCCTCATATCCTCCGTTAAAGGGTGAATAATTTTTTCATCCCTCCCACCCCAGCCAGGTAGGGGTAACACCGCGAAGGGCGGCACAGATGTCCGTTAGGACCATCTCGCCGTCATTAACCCCCATCTCAGTCCACATCCCCATTTGTCCTTCTGGCAATGGACAGTTGAAAGGGTAAGGGAGCTAGGCTCCACACCTGTTTGAGACCAAGATGATCGTGTCACGTTTCAGTTTTCGAGATTTGAAAATTTAACCTTCTTTCTTGCCGAGGTCCGTAGTTCGAATGTCTAGGGTTAGGTGAGCGCATTTTTGATTGATTATTAGCTTTGATTTTGGATTTGGATTAAATATATCTTGAGCTCAAATAGTTCATGGATCATTTCAAAATTATTTATGGGGTTGGTACATTAGTACAGAAATGTTTTGTTAATTTAGAAAGTATGCTTCATATTACTTAGATTTAAATTGATTTGTGGGTACGTCAAAGGCTTATTATTATTATTGGTGTTTTTCTAATTTTAAGATTCTGGTAAAAATTTGAAAATACCATCCCAGTACCTTCTACATGTTTTTGGTTCTACAACTTATAGCAGTAAAGCTATTCAGGTTAGCGTTAAGGCTTCCTCTTTGAACTCAAACTATTGCTTTGTACTGAAGAGATCCAAGAGAGCTTATATCTGGTCTGGATCCTACTCGACTGGAGATCAGAGAGAGATGGCAAAAGGATTTGCAGGAAAAGATTTTGAACTTATTTTAGAAGGTGAGTTTGTCTGATTCTGCTAATTCATTTATACAAACATTATTTCAAGCGGACGACCGGGGTTCGATTCCCCGCCGGGGCCACCGTGCTGGGTAATCGCACGTTGAAAGGTAAGGCCTCGTTAATCCAACGCTCGCACAAGTTTCGACTTCTGAGGGTTGACGTTCGTCAGATGGTTAACGGAACGAACAACTTTAGAACAACTTTAGAACAATTATTGAAAATACATACTTATATTTTCACTTCAATCAATTTGCAGGAAAAGAAAAGGAAGACTTTTTCAATTTATTAGGTGGCAAAATGTTGTACTTTACCCAAATGATGAAAAATGATCAGGACCTGAGAACACCCCGTTTGTTCCACTGCTGCTCATCAAAAGGGAATTTTAATGGTAATTGGGATATTGTGATTATAATCTATTGAACTTGGTCATAGGTCTTATTTTGTTTTTAGCTGAAGAGATTATGTTCTTTGGTCAAAAAGATCTAATACCGGAACATGTAATGCTCCTGGATACCAACGACTCACTTTACGTATGGATTGGAAAGTTGTGTTCAAGAGAAGAAAAGCGATTGAGTGCTCAGACTGCCATTGAATATTTGCAAACAGGTGAGTCATATTTAACAACAAACTCCATTTGCCAATTTTTTTGTTTATAGATCCAACAGACAGAGATATGAATATATCCATTATACATATAAAACAAGAAAAAGAACCTCCCACTTTCACAGGGTTTTTTCCAACATGGGACAAACAATTTTGGAAGGTGAATATATGGATTTATAACTAATTAGGTGAAACATATTACTTTAAAATCATCGATCATTTCTATATTTATATTTATTTAAAATATCAGTTCATCTATTCTGTTCTTATTTAATGTTAAAAACATTGATGTTTTTCAAAAACACTTTAGTGAGACTTTGGCGATCAGCACAATGTATTTTCCTGATGATTCCATGTATTACTCCAGGTGTTATTGGTCCAACATTATGGAATTAGAAACGTTCCAATTAATAATGTAATTAAATGTAAATAGTTTGATTTACTCTTTTTGTAAGGAAAACTTTCCAAACCGCTCAAGAAAAATTGTATTTTCAGCACTACAAGACTTTCTCAGAGGTCAGACAGGAAGTAGAAATGGAAAATTCTTGCTCCAATGGAAAAGAAACAAATGGATTATCAAATCATGATAAATCCTACCACAGTGATTTTGATCAGTACGATAAATACCCAATGGATATTCTAAAAGGACCAAATGACAAGTTACCTCCCAGAATCAATCCTCTTAACAAAGAGGTGAGAGATGTGGTTGACGTTAATATTTCATATTATATTCAATGAATAAAAAAATTATATCACTATTGAAAAAATTATACCTGTTGTTTAACAAGGTGAAGTGATCCAAAACTCACACCTTCCAACTAATTACAGTTCACCAAATTCATATTTCATTACCTTAGATGAAAATCAGATCCCAAACACAACTTACTTATGATCCAACACAGCGCGGTTTCGAGACTCCATAGGTCTCATCAGTGGTGCAAAAACCACGAATTCATTGCTAGACTCAAGTGTCCTCAAAGAGCAAGCTTGAGTGAATAAGGACCATGACATCTCCCCTTACGAAGACGCCATCTATGGGATTGACAGAAAACTCTCGATCCTCGAATAACTAAGATAAACGGTGTTCCCCAAGCCGGTCAGTTGCAAAGCCTAACTTCGGCCGCCGAGGAGATTAATCTTCTGTCTTTTAGTGCAAGGCAACTAGTTGAGTCCATGTGGGCTCTGGTTTTCAACTAGTTGCCTTGCAGTGAAAGACAGAGGACGCTTGTCGGCGCTCGATGTTGAAGCATTGCTTTGCATCTGATACTGAAAGATTGTCTGTCGATCCCATAGATGGCATCTTCTTGAGGGCAGATGTCATCGCCCTTATTTACTCATTACCTTAATGGCCAATCTCAGATGAGCACATTCATAACTTTGCAGATGGGCTGAAATTATTTTGTACCTCACCACGAATAAATTAATATTTTTTCGGGAGTTCGTCACTTGATAACAGAATGATACTAGTTTGGATTAAATTCACACAGACTGCACAGAATTAATTTGAATAATATCAATGAAATGATGTTCATTGTAGATTTAACAAATACGTTCTGGACCAATCCATCATCCACACCTTTTTCATAGATATAAACACTCAATAGAAAACGAAAAATCTAATTTTGTAATTAGTTTTTATTGGATTACCATGCTTTTTCGTATATTTTGTGATTTCACTTATTACATACATGGAGGGTCGAAACGTCGACATTGATATAAATTAATTTTCTGTAGTTTTTTTAGTCATAACCTCTTCCAATCAAAATGGCATTACAATAAATTATAACTTGTAGAAAGTCAATAAAATTCTGGTTTGTAAAAAGTCAATCCAAATGATATAATACCGGAATTTTCAGACACATATAGTGATCTAGCGGAAAAATTTTCTGTTGTGGATACTAAAAATCGAAACATCTAGAAGTAACTTAGCTCGAAATCTCTTAATTTTCAATTTTATTTTCTTTTTTTGTTTGATCATTTTTCAACTTTTTGCTTGTAATTTCATTTCAGGGTTTTTTGCTTAATATATATAATTGTAATTTTCAGCTATTCTTTTTTAATTTTTCAATTATATAGGTTTCTTCAGGGATTTCAAATAATTTTATATCATATTAGACAATGAAAGTCCGAACTAATGAAATTCACCATGAAACATTGTCAACCACCTTCAGTTTGTTTTTAATATCATTTTCATTTACAGCTGCACTTAACCCATGATGACTTTGTGTCGATATTCAGGATGTTATACAAAGAGTTTGAAAAACTCCCTAGATGGAAGCAACAAGAAATGAAGAAAAACGTAGGTTTATTTTGAAACTTTTTTCAGTCTGGAAAGCCCTACTGTACAGAAATTTTATTTCAACATATTCAATATTTATATAACATATTAGATAGATGAATCAACGGTGATGTTTGAAATGTCATAATATTTCGTACTTTTATTTAAATCAATCAATTGTACCAAATATTTGTTTTTTAAATAAATTATTTTCATTTTAACTTGTTTTATTTTCAAAAGTTTGAAACATGACAATAAACAGTCTTTAGAATCTAGGCAAATAATTTTCAGGAAAATTGTTGGTGATAGTGATGGGACCATTCGAATTAAAAATAATTGGTCATTCGATTATTGCAATCACTCAAGATATCTCGAGATGTCGAATGGAATCATTCGAATGATTCAGATCATTCGAATATTGTATGTATCGAATTAAATTAGTAGTAAGTGAAATAGTCGGAAAACAGTATTCTAGCCTTGCACCGCTACGCACCAGTGCAGTGCCGGCCTATATACTGACACTTGTTTGTAGGATGTGGTGAAATACAGGTTTGGGTTGAGAATGTTCAGAAATTTGTTGACGATAAACTTTTAATAATTACAATTACAAACTTAATTGGAATATAATGGTGGCTTGTTAAAATATATTGAAAACATTAACAAAAATAAAAGTCTGTTTGGGCGTTTCACATGGCACATGACCTCATGAGCATCGAGTGATTGCGTGCTTATTGCTCTCATCGCCAGATCTCGAATTAAATCGGTGAGTGACGAGTGTCGTAGTATCCGAGTGATTTCATTCGAATGATATTTCGATTTTTGGGATCACTTGAGTACTCATCATTCGATTCTCAGAATCATTCGATTATGCCCATCACTATTAGCTTCCAAATATGCCTAGAGAACTTCATCTCCTTATAAAAAAGATTTTACACGAGATTGTTGGAGTAAATCTTATTTTTTATGAGTTGAAACTTCGGGTATAAAATGCGAAAATTATGTCTGGGAACGGCATAGAGAAAAAGGGTTGAAATGGTGTGCAAAGAAACATTTTCTGATACGTCTTACATTGGCTCACTCAACAATATCTTCTAGATTTACTAGCAATATGAAAAGGTGACTTAAATTTCTCTACTATAGATATAACTATATATTTGAACTTACGATTAAGGTTCTTCTTGGTCATATTCAATGTTCTCCTGGAGTTTGACCTTTAAATTATTGATGCTAGATGTCACCCACCAATTTCTCTGCCGAAAAGTTTGAAAAATTTGGGATTTGGGAAGACCACCAAGTGCGCATCATTTAGGTATTTCTCAATAGGAATTTTGATTGTATTTCGTTGAAATAATGAACAGGATATTTAGCAGAAATTTCAATACATGTAATTTTGACAGTCTCTTTGCATTCCTAGAGTTCTGCATCGCATCCTTGTGAAAATGGACACCTCGAATGACTGATCACACGATCCGTGTAGAGATTACAGGAGTATTTAGGTATAAGGCGTATTTAGGTTCGCAGTTCTAACGATTCTAGGACTCTCAATAATGACACCCAGTGATTATTGAGAGTAGCCTTGCGCAAAACTTTCCAAGTCCCAACTGTGCGACTACATTTGAGAGTTCGAAAACCGTTCAAATAGCGAACCCGAATAAAACTAATTAAAACAGAAATTATTGTGATGGCCTTGGGATGATAGCATCTAGAAACAAACATTTGCCTTGGATAGCCTATTCATTATTTTAAAAATACGTTGATGTTATAGTGTAATATCATTTTTTGATGAAAAAGTTATTATATAGAGGGTAAATGCAAAGTTATGTCTTTTTCGCGGGAAAATGTTATTACTCCAACGGAATATTCAATAAATGGCACCAAACTGGAGAAGCTTGCTCAAATCAAAGATCTAGGAGTCATATTTAATAGTAACTTCAACTTCGGAAATCACATAGAATATATTGTACGTGATGCAAACAGAAAGCTTGGTTTTGTGTTAAGAAACGCCAGGGATTTCAAATGGGAACTAGGAATTCTTTTATTCAATGCCTTTGTCAGATCAAAGCTCGAATACGCTTCAACAATTTGGAATCCGCAAACAGCTCTCATTCAGAGATGATAGAAAAAATACAGAAGAAATATCTTAGGTACACCTACTTTATAAAAAAAAGAGTCTCCCTCCATGATCTCCTATAGGACTCAACTAGGACATTTTGACATGCCAACCCTGTCGGATCGTCGAAGCCTGAATGATGTACTATTATATTCAACATATTTAATCAGATAATTTTATATTCAACATATTTAATCAGATAATTAATGTACCTGAACTCGCAAGGGGTAGCTAGCCCGTCTCACTATCTGAAGGTTGTGAATTCGACACCAACCCCAAGCAAATACTTTTCCCAGGAGAATTTTTCTAGTTAAAATTTGTTCAATTCTGCTGCGTTACATGGCTAACAGGACTGCGAATAGGTGACTCAGGTAGTTATTAACATTTCCTACCTAGAACACGAGGCTACTGACTATAGCAATTGATGTAGTTGACACTGAAAGTATTTATAATTTCATTTTGTATCAACTTACAAAGTAAAGTTTGTGGAGAAATTGAAAATTTCAATATATTTTGTGTGAATTTATGAGAAAACTTGTTAATAGTAATTGAAATATCTGGTTGAAACCAGAGCCCAAAAATAAAGCAATACTATTTCAACTCCAGACAGATGTAGATCTTATCGGTGATACTAGGCTGAACCATGAATGTATTGGTGGACTTGCTTGACCAGTACAAGCCTGAGTAAGTAATGAGGATGACATCTCCCCTTATGAAAATGCCATTTAGGGTGAACAGAAGACTCGGTCCATAAATATCAAAGATAAACTAGGCTCCATAAGTGGTCTTTTGCAAAGCTCAGCTTCGACATTGACCGCCGAACCAGATTCGGCCTCAGTCTTTCACAGCAGCTTTCACTGCAAGGCAACTACATAGTTGAAACCAGATGCCAAAAACAATGCATTTTTGATCTAACAGCAGACAGTGTTGTTTGAACCCACCATAGATATCATCAGTGGCTCTGCTTTGTAAAGGGAGATGTAGCCCTTTACACAGGCTTGTCCTTCAAGAACAGTTGAGTCGGCCGAAACAGCAGTGTATGTTGTTGGATCACGAATTTACTTTAACACTCTGGTTTAAACCAGTTGCATTCGGCGGTAAATGTTGAAGAATTACGAGTTCTGTTAAAAAATAAGGTGAATGTTCAAATTTCGCGGGCTACGTTCATTCGATTGGCGATTTTTTAATCTTTTATGTTGGTACACTCGTCTCTAACATATGTTCACAGTTTCAGCTGTTTAGCATGACATACCTAAAAGTGCATATCAGAAATGCTTCGAGGATTGGAAAAAACGCTAGCACCAGTGTATTATATCTGATCAGGATTACTTTTTGAGAAAAATGAAAATTCACCTTATTTTTTGAACAGACCTAGTATATGGTTAAAATAATCTCTTTTCATCACCTTGACTCGTTACAAGTTCACAATTTGAAATTTGTTCATTTATTGTACTGAGAAACTTTACTACAAACGCCATCAAGGCTGAAAAAAAGCTTATCTTAATCTCAAACTTACAAATTGTATACCGAAAGAAAAATGGAATGAACTCAAAAAGTTGAATATGCGTGATAAGAAGGACATTCCGGACTCTTTAAATAATGTAAATGACATGAACAAATATTTCATCGATTCAACTAAAAATATTACCACCGTTAGCAATGAGTTATTAGAGTATTACACAAATAATGTGAAAGAGGGAATAACCTCAACCTTTTCATTCAATTTGGTTTCTGAAGAAAATGTTTATGACATAATAAAAAATATTAAATCCCAAGCTTTTACAATGATGACTTGAATATCGTAGTAATCCAGGATTAGCTGTCCCTTCATTTTACCTATTATAACTCACATAATAAATCATTGTCTAATGAAGTGTTATTTTCTCAGAGCATGGAAATACGCTAATATTATACCTTTGCCTAAAAATCAGCCCCCTATAGAATACGGTGATTTAAGATCTATTAGTATTTTGCCTACCTTCTCTAAAATTATCGAAAAAATAATGGAATCGCAAATTAGAATGTTTATGTCTGAAAACAATATTCTACCCATCAAACAATCTGGATTTAGAAAGGGGTATAGCTGTGCAACTACTCTTACCGATGTAGTAGACGACTTAATTGAGGCTATTGATAAAAGTAAATTGAGTGCGCTGATTCTCCTCGACTATTCAAAAGCTTTCGACTTGATAAATCACGATATGTTGTTGTCAATGCTACATTATTTCAGATTTAGTATTTCAGCTCGTGGTCTTATGAGATCGTACTAAAGTGATAGATTACAAGTTGTGAAACTTAATAACGAGCTTTCTACACCGCTGGAAGTTATATCAGGTGTTCCTCAAGGAAGTATTTTAGGACCCCTTCTGTTCACTGTTCATACCTCAACCTTCGTTGACGTACTCAAATTTTGTAAATATCATCTCTATGCGGACGATACGCAGATCTACTTCTTTTAGATAATCGGATTTGGTAGTTGCCACGGAATCTATCAATCACGATTTGATTTCCTTAATCAAGGTATCTGTTGATCATGGACTGAAAATCAATCCTAACAAGTCGATGGCTCTACTTTTTGGAAAAGATAATGTTTCAGATTTTTTGTCTGATAACGTAACATTCAAAATTGGAGACAAAAAAATACCTATTGAAACTTCTTGTAAAAATTTAGGACTTACAGGTGATACAACACTTCGCTTCAAAGAACACGTTAAATTGAGAATCGCATACGTTTCTCTAAAGCTAATTTTTCCTCAAAGACATTTTTTATCGAAAGACCTCAAAGAATATTATGTGACACCTTGGTTCTTTCTCATTTCAATTATTGTGATGTTGTTTACAGTCCTTATCTGAATCAAGTCGAAATTCGTCGTATACAGAAAGTATAGAACTCATGTATTCGTCTAATTTGTGGTATTACAAAAGTCAGTCGTATATCAATTACTGATAAACCAAAAGAGCTCAAATGGCTCAACATGTACAACAGGAGACGTCATCATATAGCTTGTCAGTATCATAATATATTTAAATCAAAAACTCCACCTTATCTACATGAAAAACTCTTTTATAGAACTGACATCCGTAATTTGAATATTCGTAAACAAACCATTCTTACTATACCATCACACTGTAAAGAAATATACAAACGGTTCTTTTCCTACAATATGGCAGTCTGCATAAATAATTTGCATAAACTGGATGGATCATACCTACAACCATCTCCGTT
>WOGR01012371.1:0-10223 GCA_015342045.1 Leptinotarsa lineolata | reverse complement strand
ATATGAGGCATCTATCCCACTGCGGCATCTATCCCGGTATTACCCTACTCGAAATTACGACTTTAAACTCAAAATTTCGACTTTAATCTCAAAACTTCGAGTTGAAACTCGAAATTTCGACTTTCTTTTCGAAAATTCAACTTCAAATGTCGAGATTAAAGTCCTAATTTCGAGTTTTAAAGTCGTAGTTTCCAAAAAACAAATAAAAAAATTTGGCCCTTCTGCGCTTCCGTAAAAAATAATTTCAGAGTTTTTGCAAAATAAAAATTCCGCAGAGTTTTTCAGATTGTAGAAGGCTATAAACCCAAAAACCTAGTAAGAAGCTCCGCCACAAAAACCATCTTTCAAAAAATAATTCCAATCATCTAATATTTGCCAAAGCACACAATCTCGCTATACCAAATGACGAGACATTCATCAGATTACGCCTGTCACTACTGGCAGCCATATGATCCCATATCACTTCATTGCCTTTCCCCAACTTTCCATCAACCATTCCAGAACCCTCAGACTGAAACGACAAAACCGCAATCAATTCATCACGACATTTCAAACAAAATCGCGCCATTTCCAGTTTTTTTCGTTTCCATTCAGTGTATGTAATTGTATTTGACTGCGACCCGCGTTGTTCAAACATTTACCGTCGAAACTCCTGAAATCGAGTCGATGGCATACATCGTTCTAGAAATATGGCAAACAATAATTGTTTGTCTAACGTTAATGTAACATTATTACTTCAGCGTGTGACCGCCTATGTTTGTTTTCAATTCTCGCGTGCGGCCTTCATGAAAAATGAATAGGTTGAAAATAGGGGGAGTTTTCCCTGCCTCGTGAAATTGGTACATGCATAACCTGTTGATCGGATGATTGCTTTCTGAGCTGGAATTAGAACTAATAGTATTCACTCTCAATTATTTTTTCCTTTCTGAATAATTTATTCCGTATCCCTAACAAATTCCACACTACAACTTGATCAGGGATCAATCACAACGACAGTTTTTATCATAATTTGTGCTTTTTTATAAGAAGTAATCTACCAGACATAATGTGTTGGTTCTACACCGTGTTGGTTCTACACCATGGTGGTTGAATCCATGATAACATATGCATCTGTGGTCTGGAAGCCAAAGATGAAACAAACGATCGCTATTAACAAACTAATTGCATGTTTGGGAATAATGGGAGTAATGAAATTCACTCTTACAGCTGCATTGAAGGAACTGTTGTATCTTCCTCCTTCATATCCAGTTATAATGGGAAAAGCAAGAGCTAATTCACCCTGGACACCAAGTTACATGGGATCGGGCAAAACATAAATTGTGGAATATGTGAAGGAACGAACATCCAACATGTTCTCCCCAACATGTTCGAGCCAAATTACGAGGTTAAAGTCTTGAACCACGAAAAGTGGAAAATGAGCAATCATCCTGAGAACATGCTCGGCAGGAACAAATTGTATACAGATTGGTCGGAAACCGAACATAGAACAGGAGATGGAATTTACTGCGTGAGGAGAAATCTTTATTTCTGTTATTCATTCGGTCAGAACACATCAGTCTTGCAAGCTGAAGTGTACCTATAAAATATTGCAATGTGCACGAAATATTAATTTGAGGCCTCAACGAAAGGAGCGGATCAATATTTTCACAAACAGCCAGGCTGCACCGGGCACTGAAGAACCGAAAAGTGACATCGAGACTGGAAATGCCATAAGGCAGAGGACATCGTTTCGTCGCCCTCGGAATATAAACAACTTCATAATGCTTCGGACAAATTATTTCCGCAATCTGGCGAATCTTCGCGGAAAGCGGCAGACCCACACAGTAGAAAGAATGGAACAAGGTACCGCTAATCCGACCACTTCATCGAAGCAGTCAGTCTGTTATCTCCAACAGGCAGCTAGAAAGCGCTCCTCGGAACAGCACAACAGGTGACATGTGTCATTGAGATGAAAAACTCCAACCACCTGTTGGGAACTGGCGGACAGGAACGGATTGACTTTAGACTGGTGCCAGGACACTCACGCATAGCAGGCATGAATCCCAGACTCTTCCTTTTTGGTCATCCTGTCATACAGGATGATCTTTCCTATTTAAATTAAATTTTTTTCATAATCATATTTCCAATTAGTTCAGGCCCTACAAATTACGTAACTTCAAAAAAAACGAAATTGCCATCGACATTAGCCGGCTAGTTAATGAGTATGTCAAACACATATCATAAACTTCATATATAGGCCGTTTCCTTTATCATGTGGTAACATTGCTATATTCTAAATCATAAAAGATACGAAGACGATCAAATAAGAAAAAGGTAACTGTCATCGGGATCAATACAATGGTCGAAGAGAATTTACGGAAACTCTCGCCATTCTCAAGTTATACGAGGAAATCAAATCATGGAAAAGAAAAATGTTATTGTATTCGAAGTGTATTATGACGATGTAATAATAAATATTCGATAAAACGTTTCATGTCAACATAGCCACCATCAACTTTTTTTCAAATACGGACCTGTCTTTTTATAACAGATATTTATAAAACGATAAATACACAATCCAGGGGAAATATCACATTTGATATTTTTATAGCGTTTCTGTTGAAATAACCACCATCTTCAGAGACAACAATAAAACAGAAAAACAATCATCATGAACTTTTGGGAAAAATGAAACCAATACGAAAAATCAAAGCTACATGACAATCTACATTAAATACTCGAATTGACGACCTTCTTGTTGAATGCACATAAGGTGTCGGTCCAGACAATTTCTGTTGCAATTTTCTAGCATAATAGGTGTAATACTAGTGTATGCATCTCTTATTTTTTGTTTAAGGTGATCAATATCTGTACTTGGTGTTGAAAAAAACTTTATCCTTTATGTATCTCCAGACAAAAAATCTGAAGGAGTAAGATCTGGGGATCGAGCTGGCCAGTTAATTTGCCCATTGTTTCCAAAATATTTTCTTGGGAATATTACATCTAAATGTTCCCTTACTATTGCTGCATTATGGAGAGGAGCGCCGTTATGTCATCCGTCATGGCGGCTATTCAGTGGCAATTCATCTAAGTAGCCATCAAATTCATTGAATAGAAAATGAAGATACATTTCACTATTCAAATGATCATCGTAAAAGAAGGGGCCAAGGATGTTTATTCCCACAATTCCAAACCAAACATTTATTCCGAAACTTTCTTGGAAATTGGTTTCCCTATGTACTTGTGAATGTTCATTTGTTTTATTCCATCTATAACGGATATTTGTGTTAAACCAACCATTGTTGGTGAATTTTGATTCGTCCGTCCATGATATTTTTTTACAAAATTTTCAAACTTCCCTGTTTCTACGTCTTAACCACTTCGCAAATCGTACTCTCCTTCCGTAATTCCTTTCATTGAGGTGATGAACATTGCGTATCCTGTAGCATTTTTTTGTTCTTTTTCAAAATATTTCTAGTGGATTTTACAGAAATCCCCATATCGTGGGGAACAATCTTTATTAGCATATTTTTTGTAACTGGCCAATCCTATATTTAAAAAAAAAGTTCTGACTGTGTAAATTTTTATGTGGTAATCTTTGCTTACCCATAACTTTTATTTGATTCCTCACACTTCCAGTAACCACACATTTTCTTTAATATAGAATAAAGAAACACACTTTTGTCTATTTTCTACTCAGTTTATTATTCGTTACGATCGGTTTCGGTTCATAAGACCATTTTCAAGTAATAAGCCCATAAAGCTGCAGTATTTTTCACAGACTTGTGGGAAATGGACAAGTCAGACAGCTCCCTAGTAGAAAAAAAAAATCTAACTTCGAATAAAACGTTCTTCATTAGCACGTTCCTTTACTATTCTGGTTTCTGAATAACATGATTATTGAAAACAAGAGTTATTTTATATTTTGACGCACACTTTAGTAAAAAACAAAGATGTCAATATTATTGACCTATATCAACATTTTCTATTGTTCCATTCGAACCGAAGCAGGCACAAAACGTTCCTTCACCGGACCTCTTCATGATGTTTTGTTCAAAAACCAGTAAAACTAGTAAACGCAATTAACAAACTCATGCGGGGCATGTCGGCGAAAACAAAGCATTGTGTACACGGGCCACTGCGATTTCCGTATATCCATTCAATAGAAGTTTGATTGAAATTATTGATATACATACGAGCGATTGAACAAGCATTACACCAATTTGGATACCAATTACTGCACAGTTGCTTTGGCACCGATGCATATTCATGAGCTATTATGCCTTGTCTTCAATTTCTATGGAACTTTGAAATTATATCTCTATTTATATATAAATGCGAAACAATATCGAATTATTCTCGAACCTGGTCCGTCACACCAATAATTCGGCTTTTTTATTCGAAACTAGAAAACCGTCAAGGGTCTAGAATATTTCATTAATTGAAGTAGAAGTAATAATGAATATAAAACGGAGACAAAAAGGCAAATAAAGATGCCTGATGAATTACACTAGCCAACAAATGACAAAAAAAATATGCGACCAATATTATAATAGCTATACATAAGAGTTTAAAGCATCCTGACAACGAATACAACATAGATTTTGAGTTATAGTTATTTTCATTTTATACAAAAATTTTCACTTATAGGGAACTAAAAGATCAAAACAAGAAAACAACAATATATTTGGAGGATAACAGACTTTCGTTCCTTTAGTAAGTGGGCATACTTGAAGACTGGCTTTAAATCAAATTATCTAAATGAACAATTCGTTCAGGCCAGGCTCATCTCACCTACACAATAGGTTTATGTACTAACACCTATCAGAAAACAACTATTTCCCTGGCTAATACCACGAAGGGCGATGGATTATATCCGACATATATTAATTCGAAAATTTGAAATACTTAGTTACATTTTAGACAATCGAAACCTGAAACTTATATATTCATCTTTAATTGGACCATTATTTAGATACTGTATACTAATATGGGGAGGATCATATAATAATGCATTATAAAATTTGAAAACTACCCAGAACTGTATACTGAATATAGGTTAAAAAAACGTTTCTTCACTGATAGTCACATTCACATTCGTCAATGTTTTTATACAAAAATCGAATTTTTAAAATTCCTAGACACGATCATCTGAAGCATCATTGAAGCATTGAAATTCAAAAAAAAAACAAAAAAGTATCTTTCCTCGTGCAGAAATATGCACTACAAGCATTTTGCTAAGATAATTTCTAGCATATATAATCTATGACAACAAAATAAATTGTAAAAATGACAATTATGGAATTAATGAATAAAGTTTGATTTGATTTTGAAAATGTAGGACGAAACTGCAGTAACGTTAGTTACAAATACAAGTGGTATGAAAACATTGGACGTTTTAACCAATACAATACAATAAAGTTCATTGTATTACTGAAGAAAGGTTTGTTGGGTAACAGAATCAAGTTTTTCTTAAAAGAACAATTGTTTTCTTGGCGACGTTTCGAATTTAATTAAATTTGTCTTTAGATCTCGGAAAGTAGTTTCTTGATGCACCATTATAAATAATTCCTTGTTTTGGTTGTTGCATTCCATTTCCTAAATTATATGTTAATGACTACCTGTTATGATACCTAATATTTATGTTTTCTACCTGTATTTATTACGAGATTAAATAATGGAATGTGACTAGACTTCTCTTGAAGTCACCCAAAGTCCCAGAATCTTCCTTTTCGGTCATCCTGTCATACAGGATGATCTTTCCTATTTAACTTAAATTTTCTTCACTGTACTATTTTCAATTAGTCCAGGCCTCAGAAATTACGTAATTTCAAAAATAACGAAATTCCCTTGAATTTAGCCGGCTATAGTTGAATGAGTATTCCATTGAAAGACACTCATTTTTGTGTACTGATAAAGTGAATTTTTCATTATTTTTCTGTCTACTGTTTGATTATTACTGTTTTTTTTAATAAGAAAACTTTTCAGATATATGTATTTGTTATTTCAATGATTATTGCTCATGTTAATAAGTAAAGTAGATTTATTTATTTATTATTCACCAGATTTGGTTCGGTCTAACTCTCATGACTTTTTCCTAACTGACAAAAATAGGAGAAAATTTTCTTCCAACGAAGAGGTTATAGAAATTATGAAGGCCTGGGTTGCAAAGCAAAAGAACCCTTTTTCAAAAGGCCCTGAGGTGTAATAAATGTAACCAATTAAGAGGAGTTCCTGAATAGTAAAATATTTTGACTTTCAAATTTTTTTTACTCTGCAGTAAGCTAAGAATATTTCAATACATCTTCGTGTCATCCATCATCTTTACTTAGGCGAATATCCACCCAACAGGCCCCAAACAGTGACATTCGAATGTGGCATATAACGCACTGTAGTGTCAATAATTAGCAAGGGATTAAACATTGTTCGCAGATAGTGTCCGAACCTACGAAACTATGCAATGATATTGTTAGAGATGATTCAATATTAAACAAGGGTTGTACGTAATGGATTATCGATCCTTGACCATAACAATTATGGCACCGGCGGCCGGGATGATCTGCGTTCTGGGTGGTCAACCCAGATTCCTTATTTATCGGGAGATACGTAAGAACAAAGCGGACAACGGAATAAGACAATTAATTTTAATTGAATTCGAATTGCGTCCAAAATTAATACATGAACCGATAATTCGGAAATAATAATTAGCGTGCATCTATAATATATGGATCAATATGGTAGGACGGTTGCTGGTTGGATTGGAGCGGGTGGTTTACTCCACTCACTCAATCGACCGCTGTGTGAACCGGTGGTTCAAGCCGCATGGCCGGACGATCGGTTTCCACTACCTACTGTCCAAGCAAGACCTCGTTAATTACCAGCTCGCACAAGTCTAGAGTTGTCATTCGTACGGACGCGACAGCTTATTAACGGAAAAAACAGAACAGAGACAGATATGGGATGTGATTAAAATTTAAACTGAGGGTATTTTAGGGAAAGTCAAAGAGATTTTGAAGATATTTCGAAGTTGATAGTCCTTTACTACCCATAAGAAAGTAACACCCTAATTTTTGAAGTAAAACTTCTTTAAGCGCGCTTGACTTGGGGAGAAAGCTGGTGAATGCGTGTTGACAGCGTTACGGAAAGTGTGATCGAGTGAGGCGAACGAAAGTTGAGAGGGAGGTATAAGTCAGTGAAGACAGAAAGGGAGGGAGAGGTGCGAGCATACATTTGCGGTCGAGTATAGGATCTGAAGAATTAGGAGAAAACTAGTACACGTTGCTACTAATTTTATCACGAGATTTCAATGTTGATTTCGCATCCGGAGATGGACAACTCTTGGTAAACTTTCTACAAGATAAATTAGAACTACAAATAAATAGATAATAACCGAAATGAGCCTACCACAAAACTTGGAATAACAATCGATGCAGTTTTCTCTAGAGATCTTTCTAATTTTTATTCGAAAACATATGAATCGTATTTCTCCTACGACAAGCCTATTCTCTCGGTCTTACAATCAACCACTGTAATTACTGATGTATTCGATAATGAAAATGATAAATAAAAATAAAAAATATATTCAAAAATGTCGTCTGGTCTGAAGCACACTCGATTTTTTTCACTGCAATATGAATAAGTTTTACCTTTTCGAAATTGATTGCTTGCTTCTTTTCTTTGGAAGATTTCACATTTTTTGTATGAAGATCGAGAAGTAGAAAGCCAAAACCTTTCTTTCCCAAGTTTTACGGTATTGTGAACTTTCACCTCACGACCTTCGTTTTAACTCGATTTTGAAAATATTCCGGACCAAAACATTCTAAAAAATATAAAACAAGGTACTATATCAGATATAATATCAGTGTAAAGATTTATTTCATTGAAAAGACATACTGGATATAAACGAGACTTCTGCAAAAACGAATTTATATTACATTAAAAAAAATACAATTTATATTTATTTTTCTTACATGTTTTATCTCGTTAGTAATGCAAAATGCTTAGCGAGCAGGTAGCTTTTTCATTTTATTTCTAAACAATACTTAGGGACTGTATTCAACCAATTGCGCACAAACTGTTCAATTTGTTGACCATCCACAAAACGCTCCCCTCCATGGAAATCACATGGTGACAGATCAGGACTATAGAGAGGGTGATCAAGTACCATCCAATTCAGTTTGGCCAATTTTTGGATTGTTACGGTTGCACTGTGGGGTTTAGAATTGTCAACAGAAACAGGACGTCCCAGTTAAGCCAACGCGACGCCATTTTGATCGATATGCAGCTCGAACCTGCTCAAGAAAGTCATTATAGTGAACATTATCTATTGTGTAAGTCCCAAAAAATTGTTTCCATTACCTTATGCTGACAAGCGAGTTTTAGCTTTTGATGGCCCTGTTTTTCCATTCCATACTGGTACTGGTTCTTTTTGCTTCGGATATCACAATGAGTTGCCTGCCCATCATTTTGGAAACGAACACAAATCTGGGGAAGCAGGCGTGGAACTCACTTCGTCAATATTTCTCGAAACTCAGGGTGGTATTAGATGATGGTGTATATACTTCCAACACTGATTTCTATTTCTTTACTGATTTCTGCTATACTACAGTGAAGATTCCTTCAATAAGATGGAATATTGCCATCAACTACCTAATTTTTTCATCCCTTAGTATTTATATTTAATGAGTTCAAAAATGTTTTGGTTGAAGCCACCGAATTAGTTATAAATAGTTTTTAACTTCTAAACTATTTTTTTCTGATTAGCTTGGCCGTTTATATGTACATTTAGTATCAGCATTGCACCCATGCGGAGCCGGAGCGGATCGCTAATGATAAATAAAATAAAGAACATAACTCAACCAGACAACGCAAAATTAATATCCTTTCCCAGCATACCTCGTGATGATACTATTACATTAGTTATAGAATTATTAGATAAAAATGGAGCGAACTCAGTTATAAAACAAGAAATCATTGACTTTCTGTCATTATTTACTCACCTTGGTTTTTATCTATTTATCTTCAATACTTGATAGTGTTATTTCTCCTGCAATATAATATCATCATAGCACTACCTATACTGTTAATTTCAACTATTTTATAAAAAAAAATTATTTATTTTTATTGTATTATAATTATATCAACTATTTTATAATATTTTGAATCATCATTTGAATTTATAGTGATGCAATATTACTGTCTGTTATTGTTTTATTTTTTGTATTTTGTATTTTGTATTATTTTATATACTTATTAATTGTTTGCGAAACAAGTGCAGTAGTACTTATCGCCTAGGTACTTTATTCAACTTGTTTCCTTAAAGAAATGTACTCATGCTTTTGTGAATAAAGTTATTATTATTATTATGTCTCAAACAAAATTATTTTCAATTCAACAACAATATTTATTCTTCTTCAGAAGGCAAAATAATGTGAAATTCGTTGATCCCCTTACCTGTGGAAATTTCCATGGATAACCTACAGCAGTCGATTCTTAAGCAGTCAATTGTATTTCTTGTATTTGTATATATACGTGGATGACGTTTTGGTATGTTCCACAGGTACTAAGAGATAATTAGATATATTTCATAGGGATATCAACAAAATTTTCGAAAACATTAAATTCACAATTCAAGTAGAAGCAGACAATTCACTCATTCAATTTGTTGGACTTGACGAATAGTAGAATACACAACAAACATGATTTTTCAATTTATCACCAACCTTTCCATACGGATATAACTATTCATTGCGATTCTACCTAGCTGTATCAACACAAAATAGATTAGTCAATGTTCTTCTTTCAATAAATAATTGTAATGAAGAAGGCAAAATACTTTCCAAAAAAGTCCACGAAAAAACAATTTGGATCGCAATTTTCTATTGATAAGTTAGATAATCAAAACCAAAATTATAGAACTTCAACATATTTTGGAAAAATAACAGAAAAACAAGATATTGAAATTGCATACAAAACAGGTAATATGTTGGGAAAGTAAGTCAAAAGTAATGATGACAAAACATCCGAATTCGAGAAATGAGGAGTATATAAATTAAATTGTGGGACTTGTCCTGAAGTATATATTGGTCAAACCGGCAGAAAATTCACATCATATGAGCTATGTAGTAAGAAAACAAGTTCAAAATATTCAAATTATTTAAATTGAAGGGGTTATATTTTATCAGAAGTGTTTAATTTTTTGGGAAAGAAAGTTTTTGGCTTTCTATTACTCCATCTTGATACAA
>WOGR01012370.1:0-10223 GCA_015342045.1 Leptinotarsa lineolata | reverse complement strand
GAGTACCACCACATTACTCCAGACAAGTGAGAAACTATTTGGATACTACTTTTCCCGGTCGTTGAATTGGCCGTCGAGGTCCTACAGAATGGCCAGCCCGTTCGCAAGATTTGACACCTTTGGACTTTTTTATGGGGCTACTTGAATCAGAGGGAGTACGAAACTGAACCTGCTTCAATATTGGATATACGGCAGAGAATAATAAATATTTGTGAAGATATTGACGTTACTGTATTCGAAAATGTTTGGCGTGAAATATCAAGATTATTATCTTAGATGATGTAGTTGAATGTCAATCATTAAAAGTTCCGCCATTTCTAGTAGTTGAAGAAATTGACATTAGAGTTTAGGGTTGTGAAGCATTTGTCAGGAGCTTCAAACAGATGTGTCACAAGACCCCCTTTCCAGCAGTTCGGACTTCCATTGGAATGGAAGTCCGAACTGCTGAAATTCATCACGAAACATTGTCATTCACCTTCAAACACCCCCTTTCCATTCAATTTTTTTTCCTGATGGCGCCCAGTCGCCATCTTGAAAGTTTCATCTCTCAATTTCAATTCGAAATAAAGTATTCATGCATTAATTTCATTTTACTAAATTTCCATTTTTTGAGTTGACCTGTTCAAAAAATAAAAGGGTGGAACATTAAAGAAAAGCACTGTATAGAGTCTTTTATTAAGTGATTCTTTAAATTTGAATAAAACAAAGTATATGTGAGATATCATCGAAACCTTCATTCGTGGTAGTTGTGGAAGTTGGTAATTATCATTCTATATTGCCCGCCGTTTACAGTGATGATCTGGCCAACGTTCTCAAAGAAATATGGACCGATGACGCCACCAGCCCAAAATCTACGCCAAACAGTGACTTTTTCGGGATGCATTGGACGTTCTTGGATCTCATGTGAATTAGTATCGTTTCAAATTCGATAATTTTGTGTGTTCACGAACCTATTTATCTAAAAATGGGCCTCATCGCTGAAGATGATTTTTTGATAAAAATTAGGGTTAGTTGCCAACTACTCAAGAGCCCATTCAGTAAATAAACGTCGCTGTTTATGGTCGTTTATATACCTTCACTTCCTAAACGGATGCAGGCCCAAGTCACCACGCAAAACTTGCCAAGTTGTGGTCTGCGAAGGGCCGAGTTCTTGTGAACTTTGTGAAATTGACTGCCTTGGATTCTCCTGCACACTCTTAGGTGCGGTTTCCACTGGAGCCATACGATCAGCGATGCAGTCTTTCATCGCCCGATGCAACTTTCATCCTCGCAATACTCCAGTGCCTATAAGATGAGCAATGGGGCAGTTTTACTCCAGGGCACTCAACCCGGTAGGGGGCATGTGGGGGGGTTGTTACTTGCAACAGAGGAAACGGGAGTCTAGAAAATACTGGGTATACCTCTATAATGTTCACAATATTAAACTCAGTTTGGCAGTGGTTCCCGTAAGCTCTCACAACATGAACAGAAATTTAGAAAGTTGTATAGAATAAGCTCAAATAGTAAGCATGTTTTATTGATATTGGTTTCAAGAGGACTGGAGGAGAAAATACAAACTTCAGACTTGCTGCTCCACCAGCTGAGAGACTACTAATCACACTAATCCTTAAATTAAGTAAACGTTTTTTAAATGAGGAGGTATGTAGTTTTATTCCTTTTGGAAATTCCATAAACAAATTTCCATTGATACCCCAATACAAGCAAAATACCTCAATACTATATTGTAATACATGTCATAACATATTGAGGTAATGTAGTGTAGATATGTCATCATCTTGTTCATGTAAAGAAGGAGCAGGGGGAGCCGTAGAGGTAACGATGATGAAGCCAATGAGCACGGAGTGCTTCAAGCTTTTGGTTCAACTAGATCCAATTTTGTATCCTCTTTTACGTCTGTTGCTGAGTTTCTTAAAATCTGTAAGTAATGAGCGAAAGGAGAGACAGTCACTATCGTCTGGTTCCTGCTCACTGGGTGTCTGTGTTTTTCTTAATGTCAAGTCACTCGTTGAACGCTTTGTCTGCACCACTCTGTTGAGGAATAATTTTTCTTTTCTTACGAGGTCTGGGTTCCTGGTGATATCAGTTTCCTTATCTACAGACACCTCATCTACTGAAATTACTTGTGGAGTTACTGACAAGCCTTCTTCAACTTGTGTCTCCGTGGCATTCAGTATCCTTTCATCACCTTGAGTGTCAGTTTTTTCTTCTGGTGGTACATTATCAGATGTTGAAGCCCCCTCCATGTAGAGACGAAGAAAATTAATTTTTCTGTCTGTGGCCCGCTGAGATGTAAAAGTGTAAAAAATTCCAGATCTCAATCTCTAACGGTTTGGGAGTTACAAGGTGTCCACAGACAGACAGATAGGCAGACAGACGAACTCCTTTCCGATATAGGTTTTCGAAGTCTACGAAAGCCTAAACATCATTGTGTTTTTTTCTTCAGCTTTTTAGCTTTTTCTTTCCACGCAACACCTATCAAATAAGTCCTACAATAACTTTTCAATTCATAATTCCATAAACACGGGTTATGCTCTACCAATTTTACGTAGAAAATAGAAGATTGCTGGATGCAACATGAAAGTGTTGTTAATAACGCTTGAGAAACTATTTTATAGCGAACCACGTGTCGCTGTTTTTGTAAAACCCTTTACATTGAAAATCATACAATAAAGTGCATTACAGAGTTTTAAAGGTTATTATATTTAGAAATGAGTTTTTCAAAGTTGAAATCGACCGTGCTATGAATCGCACGTTAAAAGGTGAGACCTCATCATTCCTTAGCTGATTAACGAAAAAACAGATAGCGTTTTCATGCATTTCTGTTGAATACGACGTTATCACTTATCTGTAGTTTGTACAGTTCCTATGAACCGAAAATAATGGTACCTTCCTTCTGTCACAATGACATTTTTGGTGTTTATAAGAAATCATAACGTTTCTGCAGATTTTTTTCCTTTGGGCAATGTATTACGTACATCACCGATACCATTAAACCAGAAATGTTGAGACGTATCTGTTTAAGAACGCGAACAAAAGGGAACTGAAAGTATATTATCGGAAGTACTTACAATTATTAACTTTTTCTGAAGCAGTTACGAAGTACCCACCTGGAAAAAAAATAAAATTAGGACAATAACAAAAAATCCATGATAAAAATATGAAAGAAATAAAAAAGTGGCCACTTGTACTGAAGAGAAACAAGTTCAAAAAAGTTCTCTTGCTTTTTTCGGAACCATTTGTTTCCAATCTATCACTTGTTTCTTTCAGAAAGGCCACTCTATAGAAAACATGTTGATTGTGGCCAGTGCCATCAGTCGGCTAATTTACATACCGATCGTCAATGTTTTACTAGTTACCCGATCTAAGTCCTTACACACGGGAAGGAAAAATAAACATTCGTCCAGTCGAAGTATACGCGATAAATATTGAAACTGGCTTGTTAGCTAATTAAATCAAATTTACGCTGGACGTTACCCCGCCATGTTTACCTTACACCTGTTCTGTATTTCGATTCCAATCACCTATGCAGGTGTCAATTAAGAATGAAATGTTCGCGAACGTGCAATGGGATTTTGCCAAATGTGATTATCATACATCAAATGTCAGCTCCTGGCAGGACTATGAGAAAGAAGATTCCCATCTTCGACTGGGAGGTCAATATTGGCACTTGTTTCAATATACAGAGAGATTCGTGTACCTCAGTGGAAAGTTACAACGAATTTCTGTGTCTGTCTAATAGGCGACAGTTGTGTCATAATTTTCAAGAGACAAATGTTAAATTATGGTGTCGTTTCTAACAGCACCATCGAGTAAAATTTCCAAATTCCTGATAAATAACATCGTCATTCAGTATCATAAACTCTAACGAACTGATAAAACACATTTCTAATATTCATCTGCCACCTAATTCTAAATTAGTTTCATTCAATGTCACAAATTAAATCCCAAGCATTCCTCCGGAAGATTCTTACAAACATGAAGATGAAATGCTCTTCAGAAATCATTATTTTGAATTTGATGATACCACATATAACAACAAGGAAGGTTTCATTATGGGTAATCTTTTAAGCCCACTAGCTGAAATTTCCATAGACAACTTCGAAAGAATTATACACCAGCATGCAATTTGTCAAAAATGTATTCACAAAATAATTTTTCCAATACATCAACTCGATTCATGGAAACATTGAATCCACAACAGAACTATAAACCAATAATTCGATAAACTTGGACCTCACGATTGAAAAAATTATTAACAAACACGATTTCAAAATTTACCATGAACCAACCCATATATACACAACTTCAAAAAACTATTCAATGCACCCACAGCAATATAAATTAGCAGCTTACCATAGTATGATCCACAGATTAATTAACATACCAATGTCCACTGAAAATTTTAATATGGAATTGAATCTAATGAAATAAATTGCAGTGTATAACAACTTCAACCCGAATGTGATTCATCACATCCTTGATAAAAAACGTTTCAAACAAGCTATTAACCAAGTATACGTGTGTCCTCATTTGGTGATGGACACACGTTCACAAACTCCACAAAAATTGAATGTCTGGGCCGGCATTCTTGGTAATCATATTGTTGGACCATTCTTCATTGAAGGTAATTTCAATGGAGTCACATACTTCAATCAATTACAAGACTGTGTAGATCCTATGATTATACAAATTTAGAAATCAGAAAAAGAAATAACATTTCAGCAGGATGGTGCATCCACACATTTTGATGTTCTGGTAAGACAGTTTTTGGACGAACATTTTCCAATGTGTTGAATCGGCAGAAGGGGTCTAGTGGAGTGGCCAGCTAGATCACTTGATCTCACACCGATGGACTTCTTTCTGTGGGGACACCTGAAATCGAAAGTGTACTCTACTAAGCCCACAAATCTAGAAGACCTGCGACAGACAATTGTTCGGGAATGCCGATTTCTGACTGCGGACATCTTGAATAATGTACGAAACGCTTCCGAAGGTGGACTGTATTACTGCATGAAACTAGGTGGAGGTCATTTTGAACAATTTATCCGTTGATTTTGTTCCCACTGATATTATTTGTTGTTGATTTCCTCATTAAAATGAACGACAGCGAATTTTCTGTTTTTTCTGGACTGAAACATTCAATATTTAATTTCTCATTAATGTATGAACCAATTTGGAAAAAAATTACAGAAGTAATAGACGGACAATAGATCCCCCCTGCCATTGTGAAAAAAGGGAGGATAGTTGCTGAAGTTTTGGGTATGATTCCCAATAAAAATTGACGTGTTCTTTAAAATTTTCGATTACATGTCTGTTTCTGACTCACAGGGGAGATCAAGTTTTCGTTGGAAAGCCCTGTATGAAGAACAACAATGCATAGATAGACAAGGATAACAGATCAGGTATCTACAAACTATCATGCGGATCATGACCAGAAGTGTATGTTTGGAAGGACTTCAAGAAATTTTAAAACGAGATGTAGAAGCTAAGAGACAGAAGTTGAACCTGCTGCAGTCGCTGGAAATTAATAAGGGTAAACGTTTGGGTTCCCTGCTGAATGACCAACTGGAGGTTGACCACATGACCACCCACCATTGTTAAACCTTTTTTTATAGTACCAAGAGGTTTATTTGAATTCAAAAATTCACCTAATGTCTAAAAACTGAGAGTGTAATTGGTTTACAAATTCTACCTAGGATCACTTTCACTATTAAGCACTTGAAATAGATTCTTAGTAGTACTATAGTTGTATATAAGAACTGTCGCCCAGTATGTGATATTCATCCCGCTCTCCCAACGAACTCGACGCGACAGTTGAGCGTCACGAACTTTCTGTGAATGATGCGTTTCGAGCGACCACCGCCAGGGAGGAGTGTCCGCTGAGAAGCTACAATGAATTTCCCCCTCGTATCAAAACCATGATAAGAGAGAGAAACCGCCTTGGAAGGCTTCATCAGCGAACCCTATTCTCAGGGGAAAAATTGAGGCAAGCAGGATGGCCAACCAAGTCAAACAGACCATCATTGATCACCGAAACGAAAGGTGGGAAGAGCTTTTGGAATTCATGGAGCCTGGAGAAGACCAGCTTTGGCGGGTCACTCGCAGACTCAAGGGAAAGAAGACTTCTCCCTCACCCATTCACGAAGAACGTGGAGTGTACTACTCCCCCGCCGATAAAGCGTTGGCCTTTGCCGACACGATGGAACTTCAGTTCCTACTTAACGTCGACGATAATGATGACATCAATCGCAATATTCTGTTGGAAGACCGCGTTCATGATTTCCGCTCAGCTTCTATGGAAATGCTGAAGGGTTATATTAAAGCTGATAAGGCCAAAAAAGTTCCGGAAGTCGATTCACTAACTAATAGGTTGCTGAAAAGGTTCCCAGACAACAGAGCCAACTGCCTATTGACAATAATAAACAGTTCTTTAGCCCGCAGATACCTCTCCAGAAGGTAGAAGCATTGGATCGTTGCTATCATCCCTAAACAGTGTCAGAACCCGCTGTTACCATAGAACTATCCCCCAATTAGTGTGCTGTCCTCGGCGGCTAAGTTGGCTGATAGAGTCGTTCCGCAAAGACTCAACGAAGAAGTTGAGAACCGAAATGTTCTGTCCGGCTTCAGGAAAGAAATCTCTACCGAGCTACAGACCCTAAGGCTGGTCGAAAATACCATCACCGAACTGAATATGAACAAAAAAGTTCACATTGTTCTGTTAGACATCTCGAAGGCCGAGTATGGCACGAAGGCCTTCTGCACGAATTAATCGCATTTTACCTGCTTCGAAGCCTAATTCGATGGATTGAATCCTTCCTGAAAGGCAGAAGGTTTCAGGTTAGAGTAGAGGACTTTCTGTCTAACAGCAAAGAGATCCTCACTGGAGTACCACAGGGAGTTGTGCTCTCCCCCACGGTATACTCACTCTACACCAGCCACCTTTCAAGGTCCTAGCGTGTGAAGGTTTCCCTCTACGCCAATGATACGGCTCTCCTCTTGTCTTCCATGGGTAGGGATCTTGGGGTCGTCTACATGCAACATGCATTGGACGACCTCGAGCGCTGGTACCTCGAGTGGAAGGTTCGAGTGAACCCGGAAAAGACTCAAGCGATAACCATGGGATGATTGTTATCTTCTCCGGCCACGAAAGAAAGGGTCCCTGAAAGAACGATCGGCTGGCAGGCGCGGGTAAAGTACCTCGGTCTTCTAATAGACCGCAGGCTCACTTGGAACCCGCACATTGAACTAATTGAGAAGAAGTTTGAGGGAAGGATAGCATCCCTGTACCCGCTAATAAACAGAAAATCCAAACTGTCTGCCATGTGTGATGGCATACAATGAGTAGACGTGTGTAGTCTGTGCTCCTCTAAAGAAATCTGTATATAGAGGAAAATACAGCAAAGTGAAAAATATTAAAGTGTGATAACAAACGTAGAGGGATTACCTATTGTACAGTGTGTGTGTGGAAAACTGAAAAAAATGGTAATAACACGTGATATCATCCTTACATCTGGCGCCCAACGTAGGGCGCCAGATGTAAGGGTTCAATCTCAGGGTTTTTTTGAAAGGGGTTGCCGCTGATCCAATGACAGAGGATAGGGCGCGAAACAGTTCTTTTTCGACTCTAGGGACCTCAATGGAAACGTTTTTGATGCACCATATTTGCTCTATTGTTCGAAGATTTTTCTTGCTTGCTTTTTAAAATGAACTTCGTTCTAAATCACCTTACTGTGGTCCTTAACGACAAAATTCACCATCGAGTCCCGTGCCTGTAATTATTTTAGAACTAAGTCAACAACCAAACCAGTACTCCGTCTCCTTCTCGAGACGAAAATAGACTGTTTCGCACCCTATCCTGTGTCTCATTGGATCAGCGGCAACCCCTGTCAGAAAAACCCTGAGATTGAACCCTTACAAAATTATAATGTAGATAATTGTAGAATTAGTCAAGACTAAAAAGCTTGAATTGTATAGTCGCAGTGTGCTTTTCAAGCATACAAGATCGTGCTTGAAAAGGAGACTTCTTACCATTAAGGGAAAAAGAAGTAAGACAATTTTTTCCATCAATTCTCTGCAAAACAGGCGCAGGGCAGAATTGGTACTGAATTACCGTGCAATACCAGAAAGACATGTTACTTTCCGTCCATAAAATATCAATATTTAAACAAAGGAAGTTTACTTATCTCAGACCAAAAGTATATCAGAATATATCACTGTCATCACACCTCAGGGATCAATCATAGGGCCGCTCCTTTTCGCTATGTATACATCACTCAGTCCACACCTTTGCTGATGATACTCAAATGTATTTATTTCGATGAAAAAAAATCAATTATGCCATTAGCCTACTCAACAATGTTCTCAACTCTCTCGTGCAGCTATCTGATCAATATTGTTTGAAAATAAATCTATTCAAATCGAAAGTTTTATTATTAGAAACATCGGCAACTAGTAAGAGACACTTATCTGAATTGATAATTCTGAGAATATTTGTTCGATGACCTATTCATTTTGTAGAAATTCATATTGAATATAGAATAAAAAAAACATTAATTTTGTCTACTTTCTACTGAGTTTATTATTCGTTACGACCAGTTGGGAATGATCTAATAAACCGAAATCGGTCGTAACGAATAATAAATTCATTAGAAAGTATATAAAAGTTATTTTCTTTATTTTATATAGAGGATATCACAAAAAAGTTTTGAATTCATCATCTACAACACCCTTAGATATTTTTAATACGTGAGCTTGATTCTGAAAAGAGCCCATAACGACCTGATATTGATATACTCGAATAGAGTATATCAATATATACTCGAAAAGAGTATATCAATATATACTCGAATAGAGTATATCAATATTCTGAATAAGTGATTGGAAGCAACTTTATGCTAGTCTCTCGTGTTATCTCACGCAAATTATGCCTTTGTGGTTTTTGATCCTTCTCTTTTGAAATACGATAAAAATAGATTGCAAAGATTACAGAACACCTGTGCTCGTCTCATATGCGGCTTACGTAGGAGAGATCATGTAACAATTGCTTTGAAATATCTGGTTTGGATAAACATGACTGAACAGAGAGCACTCAACGCCTGCTGCTTATTCAAAAAGACCATAGCAAAAAAATCCCCCCTATTTATACCATATAATGAGATTAGGAACGGACGTACATGATATAAATATCTGATTCAAATCAACGCTAACCTAATGAATAGAATTCACCTGGTTATAAATACTCACCTTCAACTTTATTCAAGAAATACGTCAAAAATAAGTTTTTCAACAATTCCCCTGCACTAGGAAAGAAATAAAGCATCTTCTATGGAAACATTCATTTGAACAACTGCATCAGCATCTCACATCAATAAACGTTTTATGAATCTACTTGAGATGCAAGTTTTATGGTTGAATAGGAGAACAAGTCTCTTCTGCGAATAGGCTTAAACTCTGTCTTTTGACTGCCTTTTTTATAGAATTTTGTAAAGTTTTACAGAGCTTATGAATAAAATGATTAGTAACACTGAGATATTATAGTTCAAAGTGGACCCATAAAAATGGACAAAACTTTTCAAACAACCTAATAGCTTTACATTTATAGGTATGTTGTATGAGAATATTTTAGTAGTAGTGATCCACTGATAAATCCTCATGCCAGACGCAAGCAATGACCTTGAGCACAACACCCAGAAACTTTCCGTGTTTCTCGATTCAATTATTCTGAATTCCATAATTGTATTAGTTACAAGTAAAAAAATGTTCACTGGGAAAGTAAAATTTTATAAAATACTGAAACTGTAAAGGTAGTGCCGTTATTTCGATTCCTTTTCAGCTAATTTCATATGATATGCAAAAATGTTATTTGCAAGGTGTTGTACTTAAGATGAGAATTTGATTAGACTTACAGTTTGTATAGATCGACATGATAATGTGTTCTGTTCTGTTCGAGGTAACAGTTTTTTGCATTTGTTTAAACTCTGTAATAAATGACTTTATGCAAATTGAGATTTCCTATAACTGTCTTCTCAACATTGTTTTGTTTCCAATATCAATCTTTATCTGAATAATACATGACGCTCGCCAAAATACACAGAATATCTTTGGAGTGAATAAATTAGGACTATTGCAGTTTTTTTTTATTTCAAGTTGAGCACATCAACTACTAGGGTTATTAGCGCTACGTTACATTACATGACATTACATGATCATTGTTTTCAAATTAA
>WOGR01012369.1:0-10224 GCA_015342045.1 Leptinotarsa lineolata | reverse complement strand
TAAAAGTTCTATTTCCAGATGATTTAACAATAAATTTTGCATGGACTGGTTATCAGTCATATAAGGGAACGCTATTTGGAGTTCCAGAAAGTCACATACGTTTTTGCTAACTCTTGAACATGTACCACAAACTAAATTATTGAGGACTCTGCCAGCAAAAGACCTACGAACACAAGGCGAGATAGACTGTATGGAATCATTCAATCCAGAGCGGTCAGGATTATTGATTCTGCTATTTTCCTGTTCACGAAATGTATTCAACAAAAGTCCCAAGAATTCGGAACAATCCTCTTGTTATCCTGAAGAGTATCTAGTGGACTTCAAAGACTCTAGTAAATTGGTTACTGGAGAAGATGATACTTTTTTGCGAAACTGCAGCTGCATGAACAGGTGTTTGACTTTGGTGAATAAGTGGAAAACATTCTCTTTCTCGTTTATCGTTAAAACCTCGGTCTTAAAATTCTTTGCATCAACAACACTTGTGAAATGCTATTCATGTAGCAAGTTTTTCCGTAATCATCTAATCCGAGTTTTTCGCAAGATTTTCAGGAAAACTGTCTGATTTGTAAGCAAGAAAAAAATTTTAAATGAACAAAATTCTCACTAGTTTGCTGAAAGCTATCATAACACATATTATGTAAAACATTCATAGATACAACTAGATGAAATCTGGAAAGTTTGAATATTTCAACAACGAGTAGAACAGAACTCGAATGATAACAAAAAATCTGGAATTTATAGAAGCATCTGTACGGTAACGATGAAAAACATACCATTAGTTCAATTGATGATAACAATGATGTACAAAAAATAAATGAAATAAGTATTCAAAATTGAAAAATACCACATGAAACTAGAAACTAATATCTATAAAATTGAGTCTGGCCAGATGATCTCAAAACCTCTTACATCGTACTTATATACCGAGAAGAAATTGAAAATGGAGTTAATAACAAATTCAAACCCAATTACTTCAATTTTGTTCGTTTGTATCCACTCAGAAAGATGAAAATTTTCGTGTGTTCCAGAAAAGTACATTTTTTATTGAAAGCAACAACTTTTATACTTGATAACATCGTTCTCTGCTCTGTCGCAGAATTTTCTCATCTTCACAATTTCACAACTAATTCAACTAAGCCACAATTTTTCCCGTGAGGGCCACGTTTCATGTCACGTTTCTCATCCTATTATCCGCTCCATAATGGAGTTACTTGCCCTTCTGCCAATTAAGTAAGACATGTCGAAAGTATTTAGCAGTTTCGTACCATAAGAGAAAAATGAACCTAACAGAAAAATTCAGGTCGTTTGCAGGACAACTGAATTTTCATTTTTCTGGCGAAAATTTGTTGGATTCTGGTGGATGAAATGCTCAGGTGCTCTTTGAAAATTATTTTCAAAATTCAATTGTGATTATGCACCTTCGTGAGAATAGGAACATCTTATCAGTAAATGGAGCCGAAATGGATGGAGGGTTGACAGAAAATTGAAAATCTGGTGATTTTCAAATGCTGTTGTGGAGAAAACCTACTTTGATTTTGAGGGATAAACATTCCCAGTTCTGCGTTCCACTCTCTTTCGAGAAACGAATGGCTGGTGTGAAAGTGGAGAAAGTGTCCAAAAAATATCACTCATGAAGGAATTCATGAGAAATCAAATATTTTCTGGAGACAAAAAAAGGGGCCTGAGTTGCTGCGTTGTTGATTGAAACGATATTTTTACCATGCTCATTTCATGAGGATGATCGTGTTTCCAATATAGTTGTTGGTGGTGAAAGAACGGCTGTTAAAATCTGTTTTTTTCGTTAACCAGCTGTAACACCCTTTCGAACGAAAATCCTCAGAAGTCGAAACTAGTGCAAGCTAAGGACTAACGAGGTCTGACCGTTTCACGTGTGATTCCTAACACAGTTGCAGAATCATCCCAGCTTCAACTAGATGAGTTCTCTCGAGAAAAATATCAAGTCGGAAAACCACCTGCTTTATTTGTTCTTGCGCCTGATAACAAAACGAATAATGTCGTATATCACAGGGTGCTTCTCCGAAGAGTGCAATCTTCCTACCAACTCTCATTTGTTTCATAATAGACCAGTACCATTCATTTTATCATACCTAATAATTTTTTATCAATTTCAAAATCCAAAATCTGCTCATTCATTGACTGTTAGGGGAAACAGAGTTCGCCGGGTCTGCTAGCACATCAATAACTGAAACCTAATTGCAGCACCATAGTTGATTTTGTTAAGCATGAACCATTCTTTGTACAATCTATTTACACAAATGCTTGATGAGTGATTGAGCGAATAAAGTTATTGGTCTTGGTTACATCTTGTTTGAAGTGAATTTAATACCACGACTTCATCGATGGGACTATCAGAGCGTTCATGTATTCTCACCGGCGAATCTTACCGGAGTGTGAGACATTGGATTACAATTTATGAACAAGCAAAAGTGTTCAGTTCGAATGAATGTGAAAAGAATCCAAAAAAGGTTCTGTCCTAACTAGTATAGAAAATGAGTATGTATGGCTTTGTTGTCATGAAAACAAGAGAAAAACCGCAAAAACCCTTTGGACTTGGGATGAATTGACAAGTTGTTGAGGAAATCAAACAATGTGTAAAAATATATACAGCTTACAAAAAATTTTATTACCTACCATAATTTCGTTGAAGTGAAATTTTGGAAATCGTTTGTATCGATCAGGTACTGAAACACATTCAAATATAATGAAAGAACACTTATAATACAGTAATGATTTTTTTATTACAGATGTAAAATATATCTTGATAATGAACCAGAATCAATTTTTCATGGAGCGTTGAATTCAATTGCGAGAAAATATAATGATGGCCGCAATCAGACAAAAGAACTGGGAACAGACAGAATCGAGAAATAATCCAGGAAAGGGAACTAATGACAATGCAGACGTCTTCAAATTATCCACCATGTTAAATTTTAATTATTTTTTCTTTTGAATATTGCCATCTCGACCTAAATATTTTCTCCTGAAGGCTTTACTAATTGCGGTACATATTGGATTCCCTAATTATTGTTGTGAGGCCGATTTAATAAAGCTCGATTTCTCGCTCTAATGACGTCTTCTATTGATTACTGCTTTTTGTCCGTTCCTCTTTCTCCTTTGTTATGCAAAAATAGCTGACGTTGCCTCGGCAAGATAATTGCGATGGAATCTCCGGCGAAATTAAACTCCCTAATAATCATTTATCTCATCTAGGTACCGTCGTCTATATATTTTAGAGATATATTGCCAATTTATGTGACAATGATTATTACTACGAGGAAATAGAGAATGGAAATATCACTTCAGGATTCCTTAGTTAATATGCAGGTTATAGATCAATTCTTGGTAGCTGAAGTGAAAATACGAAACTGTAAAAATAAGAGAAATGAAAAGTGATTCGTAGATTGTAGCAAGCCTCTCATTAGTGCGAACTTCAGTATCTATTGAACTAGGCTATTGAACTAGGTCTGTTCAATATATCAGAAAACAGAATGTCGTAAAGGTATTTATTCGAATGAAAGTTCGATAGAAAATTGAGAAGATATAGCTGTACACAAATGGTTGTACCTGTGTAAACCCCCCAGTTGAAAATATCTGAGTCTACCGGATAAATTCCAAGCATGCGAGGTTTCTCTTCAATTTCGAATTATATATCATCACAACCATTTTGTCTCAAGTGCTCACATGTGGCCGGCAAATATTTCAGGAAAATCGAACAGGTAGCATGCCTCAACCACACAAACCTGACCCATTGATCTTCATCCCACAACCGAACCTGGGGACTTTTCCTCATACCACATACTTTTGGCCTCCCAGAGTAAGAGCAAGTACTTTAGTTGCGTTCGTCTCAGTATCGACCAGACCAATTATGCTCTGAATTTCCACAGAGAGTGCTCTGGTGGCACACCTGCCCCTGCGTAGGCAGAGAACCTAAGCTCGGATACTAGTAGTCCCATCCACCCAGGTCCGACACCTCAAACGTCTACCCTACTGCCGTCAAAGCTAGACTCGGATATTAGTGCCCATTAGGTGGACCGCAGGCCTCGATCTTGGCCAGACAAATACAGCAGACTGTCATTCTTGGCACACTGCATCTGCTTAGTGCATATGGTATTTGGAATTCATGACCATTGACTCTTCGGTGTGGGGAGTGATGATTCTGCTCGTCCTCCCGAAGGTGTCGAGGCTTCGGGGACAGGGTCCTAACAGCCTAACCTTTGGGGAAAAATAATAATACATTTATTGCAAACTAGTAACAAAACAGTGGAAATTACTAATTATTTTTCAGATGTGACCCAATGAGCTATGGGCTCACATCGCAATAAAAGTAAGAACATAAAGCCAATATCAGGGCAGGGAGAGAAAAAATTAATAAAATAGCAGAGAAATGAGGTAAACGGAAAAAAAAGATAGTAGATTATAGAAAAATGTTTCTGTTTCAGATTCTCCATGAGAACCCTTTGTGTAGATTTCATTCGTGCTAGATTGCTGAAGGTAAAATTGATACTTCTTGAACATGCATTTGAATGAAAGGTTCAACGATTTATTTTTTTATAAATAATGATATTCATTATAGATGGAATATTAAATTAGAAATATGTCTTCAATTATTTTATAGTAATCTCATGGATTGTTTTATTCATATGTTGACATTGTGAGTATCTATTCTGTAGGAGTGTGGACTTTTATGTTTGACAATAAAAAAATGTACAGGCGCTGGTTGATCGCCCGTTATCATTCATATTGAGCTATATAGTTCAGTTCAGTTAGTTTGTAATAAATTCTACATCTCCTCATTATCACAAATATCATTCTTACACAGATATTTTGCATTTTTCGTATTCAATTTACGTCATTACTATCTAGCAGGCGTTATATGTATGAAAGAAATTGCATAAAAATGGGGATGAATTGATTCCAAAGAGTTATAAAGATTTTTCAACATTCATGCATAACAAGAAAGTAATTATAATAATTATTTGCTATGAGAGCCCCTCAACATTTTGGGCTACATACTTCAAAATCAGAAGGAGTAGCTCATCTATCAAATCAAAGCTCCGTTTTCAACCAATAATTGTGAGCCGTGATTACAAGGATTATTCATCTACGTCCAACAATCCAAACCGACGAGTGTGATGTTCAATGTACACAAATCAGGTAAATCGAATAATATCATTTGACGATTTGAAGATCGTCGATTATAATCAATGAGGAACGACATTCATGATTTCATTCAAATCTCTATTTAGGTCAACATACAGGGAAATCTTATTATACACGACAATATGTGTATCATTCAATATTTGTTCAGTTCACATAGTGTCAATATTTAGATAGTCAATATTGGAAGACAAAATGTTATAACACAGTCATGATACAATTTATGAGTGTTAAAATTCCACTGCTTGCTTCCGTAAAGATTTGATGTGATGAATTTGATGACATGATGATGAACTAGTTCAGAACATAATTCTGTAGAACTAAAACACTCTTGTGATAACTAGAAACAACTAACAACAACGTAGTTTAGCAATTGTCACAATACATTCTTCTAGTTGCTTCAGGGTTCCCAATGTCATCTTTACTATGCGTTTTTTCAATCAATTAATGGGTTAGAATTACCTATTCAGGGAGAGCACAAAACGAGTATGAAGACACAATATTTTCATCATTGCCAAATATTCTCCAGGTGTATATTTGCAAAATGTGTAACAGTAGTACTACTAGTACAGGTAGTATCAAGTATCATATATTTTTATATCGATAAATTCAAATCTGTATAGGAATAATCATCAAAACCTAATACCTGAAGTAAAACTACACACAGTTACATGAACGATTCGAACATTTATCAAAAAATTCGGACAGATTGTGTATACTAATTTCTAATGAAAATTTTTGTATATTTCTCTGAATTTCTTTATGTGTTTTAATAGTATTCATTGAATATTTTTATGACTAATTACGAAGGATCATTTGTTAAAATATTATATTTACAAAATGGCAAGTCAAAATTTGTTTTTTTTTGTCTCGTGTCTCTGAACTAAATATTTTCCACTTGTTTCAGTTCACTTTCGTTTTCAAATATATGAGAACCTTTTTTCTGAATAATTCGGTTCTTACATTATGAATATCGACAGTAATTTCATAAACTACACCTTACAATTTGATCACGAACTTCACTTTTTAGAAATATCACGACTTGTTTCGCTAACACAGTAGTGAATGACACACTAAAAGTTCATTCCTCACTCTCGAATATCCTCCTCAACTTCTTGAATAAACAAGATATTGAAATTGCATATAAAACAGGTAATATGTTGGGAAAATTAGTTGAAAATAATATGGATTAAACTTCGAGAATTGATTGAAGTGTGGAACTTGTCCTGAAGTAAATATTGGTCAAACTGGCAGAACATTTAGGAATCGCATCCCGGATCATTACATGAGCCAAGTAAGAACTGAACATTTAGTACGTTATTCACTACAAAAAAGCTACTGTGTACATGTCGTAATGATTTGAAAAAATAAAATTTTTGGAAATGAAATCGTGAGGTGTAGTTTATTAAAATATGTGAACACCTTTCTGAAATTGAAAGAACAGAGTTAAAACACCTAGTTTGTTGAATGTGTTTCTGTATGAGTGAACTTTCTTTATTCCAGCGATTTTCGAATCAATTTCTTCTTAGCTATAAAAACATCAGAAAACAATATGGATTAACCCCAAAGATATATACCATATCTGAAACAAGAATTTTCTGAGCTATGATAGAGTAAGAGCAACTTGATTTTCTGTAAAATAGGCTTCATAGTCCTGAACGTGTATGCAAAAGAATTCATTTCATTCCTTTAAGATCTGACAATCTTCCAATCAAGTTTTCTGTCTACAGCTATTTCAAAAAATTTCGTCAAGTCTACATTTTTTTATAATCGAACTATCTATTTGAGTTTTGATTTACGAAAAGTTGTCTTTCGGGGATGAAAACGAATTGAATTACTTTCATCTGGATTGATGAATAAATTATTAAATCCACACCAGCTATATAAATTATTCAAAACAACGTCACACTTCAATTTTAGGATGTCATAATTTTTTCTGATATTAATAAATATGTATCATCTGCATACATAACGGTCTATTTGTCGATTTAATTCACATGCACTTGAATCACACGAACTATCTGAATGTTTCGTAGTTTTCAATGTTACGATTTCTTCATGAAACAGTTATGAGAGATATTATGTTAATAGTGGAAAATTATTTAATAATTCATTCAAATGTTTGAGGAGACTGATATAATCTCAATAATTTGTGGTGTTCTTTTCCACAAAGATAAACATAGGTATGCTCAGTAAAATCAACTCTGTGAGAAGCTCCGATGTGTTTTCAGAATTATGCTATTGTTATTCAGATTTCCAACTAATACACCATCACATGAACATTGATCAGAATCAGTAATGCTAAGTTTGGCTAGGTGTGAAGGAAAGCAACCGTGATTTAATTTTACTCTACTGGTGGTAGGAGAAATAGAAATCGCTCTTTGTCTATCTATGCGGCTTTCACTGTGAGCAGGCAACTATATCAAACCAGAACATAAGAGCAATGCGTTACTACGTATAGATTGGTAGAGCTGTTTCAATTTGCATTGTTGGACTCAACTCTCCTCCAAGGAAAAATATTTCAAACCTAGCTGTTGGTGGCATGGAGTTTGTAGAAAGTGTTCTTTGTTATTATGTGGCCGTGGATATATTCAATGTTCATTCTTCTATATATTTTACAATTTCTATTTCGCCTTCAAGACTACAGTATGTAAAGAAGAAGTTACCAATTGATCTTTGACCAGAAATTTACATAATCATGATCTATCATAGAAATTCAGCATGATCAAGGCTACCCACATGCCAATCTCCAATTCTAACCGCATTGTGTTCCAGGTAGCCTCAATTAACGAATAATGATGGCATACGCCATGGCGTTTGTGTGTCATGTCATGTTTGCACTCGTAATGATAAGTTTATTGGAAATCAACTCTCTGTCGGAATTAACCGTGGTATTATGTTTGTTTTGTGAGATACACAATCGATACTAATTCCGTAATCCTCGTTTCAGTAGTCACCGTCTATCAACCATCAGCAAATGAAATTATTTGTCGAAGGATCTGTACAATGCGAACCAGACCATAGTTGCTATGTACGTGCGCAAATCCTTGTAATCTACCAAATAGTGTTTGCACAGGTTGGCTACAATGAATTAATATACTACATGCGAAGAATGCTATGCTCTATGCGGGTCTTTGCCAACCCATTGAAACGTATTTCAATATAAAACTGTTTACTGTCGATATAGTACAGTATTCCAAGATATTATTCCAATATTACTAACAGAAAATATCCGAGAAAAACTCATAATAATAATAATAATAATAATGATAACGTTCATTTGATTAATCAATTAATAATTGAGTTGCAGAGTATAAACCATGTATTTTATGTTCACGGACTATTTCTATGAATTGAACATATACTCGGTGATGCATTGTTTCCAACATACAGGGCGATTAAACTTTCCTAAAATTTTAGAATTATATTGTAAATATTTCCCATTTGATTTAAGTGAAATTTGGCAATATCATTTTCAGTGATTTCAGAGATTCATTTGTTTTCCAGAAAAAAATGAGAAGCGGATAGAAGCAACTAATATACTATGCTTCAAAAAAGCAAAAACCAATTGTTTGTCATTTGTCAAGTTACATTTATTGTTGTGTCAATGAATATATCTACAAAATAATAAAAAACGGAATATTTCAGAAAAGATTAACAACCTGTATTTTGGAAATAATGCATTTTTGGACCTCTATATTTTTTAAAATGAATTAGATCCTGACATGCCCTAAATTTTGTCACCGCAACCAGGAAACACCCTGTATAAAATTGTGTCATAATAGTGCATTTACTGATGTTATTGACTGCGAAATTCATTGTTGGAAAAAACAGTTTGTCTATTTCTTATTATTTGACTCATTGAATTCATAAAATGAAAAAGAAAGTTGAATCGATAAATAAAGCGAATTGAAATGAATATAATTTCAGCATCAACATCTCAAAACTAGTGACGTGTAGTCTCATACAAAAAATTGACTGAAAAGTCGTTTTCTCACTTCTACTCAACATTTCTGAAATTTCCACCTGAAATTTTCAGTATCAGCAAGTTGCGTTTGATGTACAAAAAATTTTAATCACTTCCAAAAATTTAGTCTGAAGGAGTTGAATCCGGTGATCCAGGAGGTTAAATGCACCTCTTCTGCCTAACCCTCGATCCAGCAATGTCTCGTTCAACCACTATCCTATAAAATAGGATTTGGAGTAACCTACTGCGGAAAGTATTGTGACACACATTCCATCAATTCAATTCGAGTTTTCCTTCAGCTGCTTACCATCTGTGTATAAGTATTTCGCCCAGAACTCATTTACCCATTTTCGATACTGCTCTCATATCATAGATTTTGGTTTTAGTAGATTCAGAGTTCATATATAGAGTTGATGATCCAGCACATTCGTCAGTTTTTTCCTTGCCTGTCATTCTTGAATATTGAAGCATAAAGAATGAAGTGAATTCATTCTGGTCTACCTCTTTCTTCAGTTCTGTGCAGCATTCTTGGACAAGTCCTAGATGTCACTCTTCGCTTCATCAGTGCTTCGCGTGGAGTATCAATGAGCTCCATTTCTTGTGCACTGCAAGACTCATCAAAATATTGTTCCTTGCACATTGCGAGACTACATTCTTTTCCGATATATTCAAATATAGATTTAGTATACACTGTATTGATGGAACCTCTATATATGAAAACCGATAGCATAAATGATTATTAATGATTGAATTATCTAAATTAAGAATTCGTTCAAGCCAGTCTCAACTCATCTACACAGTAGATTTATGGACTGACACCTATCAGAAAACAACTACTCCTCTGGCTATTACTACGAAGAGCGTTGGATTATATCCGACAGGTGTCAGTGCTCCTGCATATGCCGTTGGCGATACAACTTCCGGAATCGATTTTCAATCATCGGAACACACTTGCAGACCGTTTTCGGGCTGGTTGGCCACTCGTCAGTGCAAGGTAGTGTCTATCATCAACCTCTAGAATTTCTTCTGTGAAGAATCCTGCATTGACACCTGTCGAATATAATCCAACGCCCTTCGTG
>WOGR01012368.1:0-10225 GCA_015342045.1 Leptinotarsa lineolata | reverse complement strand
AATGCGTATACAAAATTTCGTGTCCCTGCTATTTACCGCTGAGGAGATCTCTCGTACGGAGCCGATCCTGGCAGCAGCATCAGATCACGTTTATGATCAGCATACATTGTCATCGGTTCTGGACCAGCATGCAAAATTTCAGCTCAATCCAATACCGGGAAGTGGGTCAAATTAAACTGGCAAGATTTGTTAACATACATAGAAGTCAAGTTAAATAAAAGCTTTTAGTTTCGAAAAGTTTTTTTTGTATAATTCAGTGTTCATTCGAAAGTATTTGTTTCGAAAGAATTTTTCCTTTCGAGTGATTCAATGTTTATGTGAAAGTAGCTGTTTCAGAAGGGCTTTTTCTTCCATTTTGATCTGAAAGTTACTTCTTTGCATGATCTACACATCTATATTTAGAGTTACTTCTTTTAAAATTGATTGCTTCCTTCCTTTCCTTGAAAGATTCCCACATTTTTTTGTATCAAGATGGAATAGTAGAAAGCCAAAAACTTTCTTTCCCAACTATTCATTTTATTTTTCATCATATTCGTTATTGCTATTCTTCAAACATTTTTTGTGGAGGACTCAATATTTCATACTGTTTTTTTGTGAAAGGTATTAAAAAATCGTTAATAGTGTAATGTACTTAGTTTTCATGTATTGTTCATTCATTATCTTCCATATGTAAAATAAGGATATTTTTTGATTCATTTTGTTTGTATCACTAGTCGTACACTGAATCAATAAATGAATAAGTAAATAATACTAAATTTTTATTTTCATTCTGAACTGATATTTAATGTGATATATATTTTGGACCAACTGACTTTTTCTATATTAGTTTCCATTTATGGGCAGAAGAGATGCCGAAAAAAAAAATGAATGTCATGCTTCATATGGCCCTGGGCCTTTTGGAACTCATCACCGTGAAATGAAATGGAACAGTTTGTATTCGGCAATAGATCCATATACCTGAGTACGATATGTGAATGTAATTTTGGGATGCAATTCTCAATTCCTCCATCCCTTCACCTCCAAGGGATAAAAACGAAGCAATTGTCAATTTAATGAGAATTCGGTTCGAAACTTACTTGAAAGTCATATTGAAAACAAAATTCGCCATTTCGGACATACGAGCCTTAGATTCAACATTCACTTCCCTTAAATGAGAACAAACAATCAAATGCACTTTCAAGGGTGCCGGAAAATCCACATTAGGCCCTCCTTGAGATCACTTCACATGTTGGTACTTTGAAAAATACTTCCTCGTATAAATTGATGAATGTAACCGTTACTACGTGGTAAGAGATCATAATGAAAAATGAGAAATAAAAATTTTATATGTTTTTACTACTTCTATTCGTAACTGGAGTTACTGCAGTTTCTTCCTATAAGGACATTTTCAGTGTAAAAGTTTGAAAATATCCTTATAGGATGAAACTGCATTAACTTTAGTTACGAATAGAAGTGGTAAAAAACATAGAAAATTTTCATTTCTCATTTTTCATGACTTATAAGACGAAACTGCAGTAACTTTAGTTACGAAGAGAAGTGGTAAAAAACATAAAAAATTTTCATTTCCCATTTTTCATTACTTCCTCGTATACAAAATTTACGTATAGATACATTCCACCAGTATAACATCCAATGAATACACGATTTTTTTTTTAATTTTCATAAAATTTTTGTCACCTCATGCTCACATCGAAGTTATTGAAAAAACTGTATCTACTAATTGTCTCATTTGGAATTTTGTGCAGTTCCAAAAGATTATATGTGATCATGAGTGAATGAATTTCAGTTTCGTCCTCAGAAATACTCCAGGAAAGGAACTCGAAATCTGAGAATCTGTAACTTTTTAGACGAAAAACAACATTGAAAACTCTGAAGTTATAAAATAGATGAATTTCAAATGCTGGCTCAGTGTTGAAAATAATTCCCAATCAAACCGTCAAACAGAAAATAACTCAACTTTTATGTACATCAGGTCATTTGTGCTAGCAGAACAAAGAACCATAGGATTTTCGTGGAAAGTTACAAGATAAAGATGTATTGAGCATGCACATTTTGATCTGAAGGAAAAACAGTAACATTCAGAAAAATCGAACAAAGTTAAGTAATTTGATATTGGCAGGAGCCTTGCCATGAAACAAGTCGAGGTTTTGTATGTGCACTTTTCACTGTATTATTCTCTTCATGATTTCAAGTGGTAATCTTATTGGGATTGTAGACATAAAAACAAGATTAATTAGCCGATGAACAACTTCTTCTTCACCCAGTTTCTTTTTGTTTATTTCATCAAATATAGACAGATTCATTAGGTATACAAAATCCATCATAGTACTGCTTTAATACCTCGTCTGAAATTTTCTCCAATTCAACAAGTTATCGATGGTATTTTGGACCAAAATCCAGTTATGGCTTGACAAAATTTAAGTTCTCGACCAACTGATACGAAACCGTAACAAACCACAGAACGCCTCTTCACATTTTGAAACTTCCAAGTTTCGAAAGCTAGCAAATTATATACAGAAATAGTTTCACGAGCGACAGTTAATTACTGTGGTTCAATTTACACATGTGATAATTAGTAAACTATTCGCTTGTTCCTACTCTGTATATAGCAAGTATCACCTAAATTCTTCGACGACCGTTTATTGGGGAAAACTGACGTAAACTCTGAAAATCAGTGGAGAAAATGTTCTAATATATGAACAACGGTCTCAGGAAAATATGACAGGTCCATATCAACTCTTGATGAAAATATGTTATTCAATTCAAAATCTTCAATAATACAAGGTTTTCAACTGAATTGAAACCGTATCAAATATTCTTACAATATCATCAGTTCCATTCTTATTGTCAATGTTTGGTTTTCAACATTTCATCTATCAACTTGAAAATATTCTTCAAAAAAACATTTTAATGGTGGATTCAATGTTTCTAGCTGTTTCTTTGGATATTAAACCTTTCACGATATAGAAACCAAACTAAGCTAAATCTGATAATTTGCTGAAGTGTGATGGAGGGCAAACTGGAAGTTCACCCCGAAAAGTTACTGTGTAATATAAATCAAAAAAAATCTAATCAGTCACTAACATGTTACATTCACAAATTTTGCATTATATTCGCTAATTTTTCAGAATAAATAATTGAAGAAATATTATTTTCCTATCAAGATGAATACAATGCCTTTCTATACTGAACCTTTATATACTTTATTATTGTTAAAATCACCGGTAGAAAATATTTCACGATGTTGCAATACTTGAAAATATAATAAAAATTACTCCTTAACTACCGCTAAGGTAGCGAGAAAAGATGCCAACAATCAGCGAGGATTCAAACTGGATGATGTCTCCAAAATGTTATTGAAACAAATTCGGGAAGAGGTCAAAAATATCAGGAAAAGGCCAGAAATAAAAATTGTCGTTTTGTTCGGGTACATAACGGCATATCCAAAATAATTCAGATCTCAAAAATTTAAGATCTGTATAAATTTCAGTTACTATAGTCACTGGTGACACGTGGGTTGGAAATTTTCAAAAATGCCATTGCATCACATTCACAAGAAACATCAACTTAGTACAATTTGATCAATCGATCGAAAATGATCAAATAACTTAGGGTGAGTGAGATTGGGAATCTATCTTTGCATTACATTCGATTCCAAAATGTAGTAGTTCTGCTTGAATTAGTTAATGCTGACGACAAATAAACTATTTTTTGTCTTTGTCACCTTGAAATATTTTTTGTTTGAGTTGATGTTTTGAAAATATCATTTAATATTAAGACAAAGTTAAATTGTTACTTTATTATCTGGAGTTTTACAACTCATCAATCTTTTATGCACTATGTATTCATGTATTATTTTATAGTTTTAAACCTACTACTAAGAAGATATACGAATTTTGTAATAATGTAGATACTGTTGTGGACCTGGTGTCTGTTTGTATCTTGCATGACCATTAAATAAATAAATGAATGAATTCCTCAGTTGACATTATCAACAAGAACCGAAGAAAAAGAGCTCGAATTGAAAGCAAAACAAATTAAAACACGGTCAGCAGCGAACTGAGGTTGTGAACGAAAAAACGCTACACGAAATGGCGAAACTTCGCCTCAGTCTCTATATACCCCCACTAGCCGCGATGTAGGTAAATAAGGAAGAGCGATTTTTTCCGCCGTGAATTTATTCGTCGCGAATTCGCTTCGCGATTATTTTCGCTTTGGTGTGAGGACTTAATATATAATTAATTTTTCATCGAAACACATCTTTTTCATTATAATGAAAACTGGCAGAAAAAATATGAGGATACATAACTCTTGATGCATTTGGGTTTCCAACCTTGCTTTTTGAAATATCAATTGTTAAAAGATAAGAACAAAGTATGAGATGATAATTTTTTTCATCATTACATTTTGAATATAACGATATATTGTATATACAAGTGAGTAGTTAATCAATATTCTTCTTTGGAAGTTTTTATTACACAGTAACTTTTAGTAATGAACTTTTTAGATTTCTCTTCAGTATGCCTGAGAAATTTTTTTCTATTCAGGTTAATACATTTTTCAATTGCGGAAAGTGTGGAACCCTGAAATACCAAGAAATATTGGCTCCCATTAAAAAACATCGTGAGATGTTTGTCATTATTCTTATGTGTGAAACTTTAGATGTGCATCACTCCCAACCATATATTTCAATTCATTTGACTCATTCTGAATTTTCACTTTGTGTCTTTTCTATTATTATTTATGATCTTCTCTTATTCTTTCGTGTTTCTGCTGCTGATCTTATGTTATCAAGTTTGCCTAACCTCAATTCAATTATTTGCAGCATCTTTTAGCTCTCAATGAATTTCATTTGCAACAAAGCATACTCGAACATTTCATTACAACTCATTTTCCTGAATTGTTTTGCTTATTGGTAGCAAGCAGAGCCAAATTGGATGAATACACATACACTTCATTTCTCTTTGAAATTTTACGGATTGGTTGTAGGAATATCAAGAAAGACATCAACGCTTCACATAGGGAATAGCCTTATAAGAATATTCCATCTATATAACTACCCCTTCCGTCAGCAGGTCGAATTTGTATTCACCACAATCGTCAAATTTTCAGCAAGTTTCGGTCTCGCACACATATAAACTCTTTTACTCAATAAGATAACGAAACAGACATGTTCAGAATATTTGAACAACATATCGGAACATTCTTCACTTGGTCGAATTTTGTCGCGACTTCTACAAAGTTTATTGTAGTTTCATTCGTTACTTTTCGTCTATGGTGAGATCAAATCAAAGGATATATCAATAAAGTTATATAATTTGTTTCAATTTGATATCCATTTAGAATTGAAACTCATAAAATTGATAAATTCAACAATATCAAAAACGTCTAGAAAATCCTCTGTCAGGGGTCAGACTATGATAAGTCAAGCTATATAATAATACATTGTTTCCCAACCGAAGAAAGTCTACTTTCACTTCAGCAAATTGGAATATCTCTTTATTTATGGAATTCAAAAAATTCTGAGACCTATCTATCTATCTATCAATTGAAAAGGTTATTGGAGAAGCACTGATAGGAAGGTGGGCAAACCGTAGACACGTGTTTCTGGCTACTTAGCCTTCGTCAGTACGGTACAGCCAAGTGTAAAGGATAGACAACACTTGGTTGCGAAAAAAGGGGTCAAAAACAAACAAGCGGATTAACTTTCAGGGGCCAACTGCACATTCGTGTCATCGTCGGAAGACCTTGTGATTACAAGGATTAACTCCCAACTTAGTCACGGATGCAGCTATAGCGACCTGCGTGACATCCGGGTCCAAGATAAATCAAACAAGAACTATGGATATTGAGTAATATGGTATTATCAATTGAAAAGGTTATTGGACAAGCACTCATAGGAAGTTGGGCAAACCGCAGACACGTGTTTCTGGCTACTTAGCCTTCGTCAATACGGTACAGTCAAGTGTAAAAGATAGACAACACTTGGTGCTTGTCCAATAACCTTTTCAATTGATAATACCATATCACTCAATATCCATATTTATTGTTTGATTTATCTTGGACCCGAATGTCACGCAGGTCGCTATAGCTGCACCCGTGACTGAGTTGGGAGTTATTCCTTGTAATCACAAGGTCTTCCGACGATGACATAAATGTGCAGTTGGCCCCTGAGAGTGAATCTGCTTGTTTGTTTTTGACCCCTTTTTCGCAACCGAGTGTTGTCTATCCTTTACACTTGGCTTTACCGTACTGACGAAGGCTAAGTAGCCAGAAACACGTGTCTGCGGTTTGCCAACCTTCCTATGAGTGCTTGTCCAATAACTTTTTCAATTGATAATATCATATCACTCAATATCCATATTTCTTGTTATCTATCTATCTATCTATCTATAGGTGTATCAAAGTTATTCATCCTGTAAATATTTTGGTGAAAGATACGAATTCATTTTATTCAACTTTCTATTTTTGGAATATTTCCTTCCAACAATTTCATTCCCAGCACTAGTTGTGCAGGTCGTTTGTAGAATGATTTTCATATTCTTCTCGAGGAAGTGTATCACATTGGCATTCGATATGATGACCTGTTGTTGATTGTTGTTATTGTTATTAACTTTCCTTTGTTGTACTTCCGTAGTTCGAATCTTCGTTTCACAGACCTTCTTTTTCGAAACAAGTTCTAATCTTTCATCCGAAGGTTTTTTTTCTATGTAAGTTTTCAGATGTACTTCTCCGGTGTACTTTCAGGATATCATAATCACATTTTACATCAGCTTGATTTCTGAGTCTCCTTGCATCCAGTCCGCTAGTTTCTTCAGTTCTTCATATTATTTCCAGTCCAGATCTGTATCAAGGCAGCCTGGATTTATATACGAATATTCAGCCGCTCATTGCTCTGAGATAATGATCATAATTGGCGAGATAATATTTTGTGAATATTGGCGTGCTGCAGATATGTTCTCGTCGATTCCTAGCAGCTTCCCTCCTTGTGTTGACTCTTTACATCTTTGAGTTTTCTCTCACATCATCAATCCATCTCCTACGCCGTCGTCTCCTACTTTTTTTCCTCTGAGTTTGAGAATGTCAATCTCTTTGTATATTCATTATCTGACATCCAAACAATGTGTCCAGTCTAGGTTAGCCTCTGCACTTGTACAGCTGAGTTGATTCAAAGTTATATTTCCGACGACATAGCCTGTTTTCATTCACCGCTCCTGTATTTTCTCTCGAATACAGCAAGTAGTCTCACGTCTTTTTGAATCCATGTTGCAACACCATATGCCAAAATCGGTCTTATTAGGGCCTTGTAAATGTTCAGCTTACTCCACGTTTTATGCCTTTACTTCTCATTTGTTTCTGAATAACGTGAAGTGTTCTGTTTGCTTTTGCTATGCCTCTCTCCATATCGCTGCTTGTCGTGTTTGTAATATTTGTCTGTCTGAGGCCTTTTCCAAGGCAATATTGAAGAGTAGGCACGCCAGCGCGTCTCCTTATCTTGAAATCATCAATTATATCAAAGAACTTGAATTCTAACACACCAACTGAACTGGTGGAAGGTGCATGTATCGTTTATTTGTTACCAAAGAATCAATCAGTAACATTGACATATTCCACATTTCAAACCTCCTTTGATACCTGACGAGGACATTTGGAAATAAAGCAAACCAGGGAAAGAAAACTGTAAATATACTAATTTCTTTTTCATTCTGAAGACGTTGGCATATTTTAGCCTCCATAACATAAAGATGAGTATTTGTAAAATTTATCAGCTCTCTTTTCACTAAACAAAATCATTAAATACAGTAACTGTATGAAGTTCTCTATTACACTTTCTTACATGTTTTCAAATTGTGGAAGGAGAAAATACCCAAAGAAGGTTGATGAAAAGAGAGATAAATTCTGTTGAACTAATAAAAAACTCAGACTCTATTATAAAAACGTATTTATAAAAACTAGTGAATGGAAACTTGAATGCCACGATCATTCGCAGATATTCATACATATCAATTGAGTGTATTCGGGAGATATCCTTTCGTTGTTCTGATACTAACAATCAAATCGCACATCTTCAAATACGTTTCAAGTATACCAATTTCTCAGGAATCGTTCGCTGTGACGTCACTGGGGCACACGTTGCTGAAGACAAGTGATGTGAAAATAGCCGCCTGATGTTGTTAAAAAAAAACGAAATTCAAAATTGTTTCTAGAAACTAACTTAAGTGGGAGGTTAGAACGAAAATCTGTCATTATAGTAGAGTATAACTAGTGTATATTCTAGAATATCCAGAATATTTTTCAAAATGAAGGAATGTATAATATTTCGAAATGATTTGAAATGTATTACTTTCCGATAGATTTTTATGAGAACAGGTTTACTATAATTACTGGCAGAACCGTAGCACACAAGGCGAAGTACTTCGAGAAAACCGACAAAACTACTATATAGAATCCCATAAATTCCAATTCAGATTGATTTGCATGCAAACCTATCACCTGAACAACCTTCGCTGGAAAGAGGGTTCGCCAAGAGAAGCCGCAAGACATAAAAATTACATTGAGATTTCATGTAACATAAATTCGATCGCGGATCGCAATTTGAATTTTCTCTCAAGATACATACTGAGATTTATAATCTCACGAGTACATCAGCTATGCAGAGAAGGTGATGGTTTATGTCAAGTTCGGAGAAATAAGAGTACGTAACATTGCATGGTTCATTTCACAACTTGGAAGAAACGTCAAGATTCTTGATTTGAAATGATGCATTTGATGTTAGAAATATACGATATTCTAAATTTTCAAACGGGGACCATGTGACATGGTTTTTTCTATTTAAAATATATCTATATGCATATGATTTCAAATATATTTTTTCGTATGAACGAATCACCTCCCAATAGTCATGACACTCTTAAATGAGTCAAGTAATCGAAATAGTCAACTTTCAGAAAATATGACATTTTTACTTGAAATGCAGACCAAGATTTTTTTTTATATCATAATGAATTTAAAAAAAAAATAAACTAGATATCTGAATATCTTTCATTGAGTCATATATTACCAACATTTGTGACAAATGGAAATTTTTTGACCAACGTTATAGAGAATAGAAGTATTTAGAAATTTATTCAGAAGATATGGAGCTCAGAAGAGATATTTTTAAAACTTGTCGGAGGTTTAGATGAAGACCATTCGAATGACTGTTTTTCAGAAAGATAGAGCTTAAAAATGAAATGGGATAGATAATGAAGACAGATATTGAGTGTATAAAAAAAAGATCATACCAATGGCATAATCCCGAATAAAAATTTGCAACTACATTAAAACAAATGTCGGTATCAACGAGGCAATTGTACACTTTCAACTCGTCAATTGTTTCGCACTCATTGATATAGACTAATGACTTGGCACATAAAATAATCTTGAGGTGTCAAATCACAAGATTTTGAGGCTCAATATCACAATATCATGCATTCCTGAAGTCTTCTCTCAATAAATTGATTGTGGTTTGCGATAAATGACCTGTTGCACCATCTTGTTGAGACCATATCTCCTTTCCATCAATGATGTTCAATTTTGGAACAAAAGAGTCAGTTATATATTCTATGGTACTCCACCATACCTTAAAATATTTTGAACCCTCACATTTTCTGATGTAGCAGCTTTTCGAAAATGGTTTAGAACTTTCATCGCTTCAAATGAAGTATTTTTTCAAGAACAAAACACAAGCACTACAGGATAAACCTTAAGGCACTCTAAGTGCGGTGCCTGTGCGAAAGTAGTGATTCACATTGGATTTGAATTGGATTAAATCCATTGAGAAAAACGTTCTCAGGAAGTTTATTCCACATGAACGCAGCTATCCAAATGAAAGAGGTTTTAGCAGTGGAGTTCGAGGTGTAGTGAGTTGAACTTCAAAACGATGAGCAGCCACAGTCCATCGCGTATTTCTGATATGCACCGCTCTTGGCGGAATCAAATGTGCCAAGTCCCTTGAACACTTTGCATGAAAGTATCTATAGGAGTGGGACATATCTCCAACCTTTCTTCGATGTTCCAGATTATCAAGGTTGCAAGTTATGTTTGCGTCTCGAATCACGCGGATGGCTCTTTTCTGGATGGAATCCAGCAGTTTCAGGGTATGTTTAGAGGCGGAGTTCCATACATGACAACAATACTCCAAAGAAGGTCTGATCTGAGCTTTATAAAGCATCAAAAGTTGTTG
>WOGR01012367.1:0-10225 GCA_015342045.1 Leptinotarsa lineolata | reverse complement strand
TTTCTTCCCGTAGAGTTGAATCTCGCGCTTTCATTTACGATGACTCTACGGTCGTTACTCTATGGGTCCAAATATTAATAATAATATTCATTTGCAAAATACGCATATTTGAATGTCACAAGTTGTATAAGGCAATTTCGGAAATAGATATAGAAATCCTACAGAAGGATATACCTGTGAGTGGGTTCTGCACAAATTGGAGTACTAATAAATACAATTACAATAAAATTTAAAATAAACTAGTATAACTGAATAAATGAAAGGTAAGACGATTGAAAAGTATTAGACATATTAATTTAATCATATCTTCAAACTTCCAGTATGAAGATGTGTATCAGTTTCTATATATGTTATTGTGATAGTAAACATTTTTCATATCAACGTACTGGTGTATCTGAAGCCTTGGCAAGCCCAAGAGTTTATTTTCAAGTGGATTGTTACTCCTAATATTTTTTATATGATGTGGGACTGAATTATATATAGTCGATTAGTTAGGTATGAGTAAAATCTTTGGAAGAATGATCATAAAAAGTAGAAGGTATGACTAAGGTACACATAGATTTACTTTGGATATTATTCATCTGATAATGAATTTATTACACCTCTAAGTTTGTTGTTGATGAAGTCTCAGTCGTTTTTCGAATATATTAGTGCTTTCCAGATATTTCATATCTTCCGGAATATAATGGTGCAAGGTAAACAAACGTTCTATGTGGTGTAGTTTTGGTCATGAAAGGAAATGTATAATAGTTTTTATTTCGTCATAGTTATGAGTAGGAATTTGGATGGAGTGTTTTGAGGTATGATATTCAATAATTGTGATAAAGAAGAATAAATGTCTCAGGTCTAAGATCTGTGATTTCGAATAAAGTTGGTTAGAAGAATATCTGAGATTTTTCGAGTATATCAATCTTATGTATCCCCTCTGTATTACTTCTAGTTAATTTATTTGCGACCTCAGAGCTCCACTTCATGCTATACCAAGGTATTTCAATTTATATACTGATGAAACGAAAAGTTGTACTTCATCATATTTTATTGAAAGTGATTTGAAATCTGGTAGATTTTTGACGTAGAAGTGAAGGTAATGTAAAATGTTTTGGATATATTCATACTCAATAATTTACTTTCGAACCATTTAATTATCGTTTTGAAATTTTTTTCAGCTTTTTGTTTCAGAGAATTCCATGATTCTGATTGATGAATAATTGCAGTTTCGTCAGCGAAACTGATTATATCACCTTTCATATTCAGTGAGAAAATATCGTTCAAGTAGATGTTAAAAAGTAGCGGACCCAAAACGGTTCCCTTAGGAACGACACAAAACAGCACCGATCCCTACGTAGCTAACAACCGTTTGCAAGTCAAACGGGCGGTCAGGTCAAGCCAACTTCAGGGGTTGGGAGACAGATTCCTCAATACGCTGGGAACTACGTTGAGCTTCCTGATTCCAAAGGGACCTCTTGGTCTGGTCTATAAGGCCGTCGAGGATACAGCTATTTCTAAAAACCTCGGAATATAATTCTAGAGCTTGATATTTGTAGAAATTTAGAATTTCTTCCTCAATACTTGAAATCTTGTTCCCATCTTGTTAACATCTGTCAAGAGTACCCTGCCCTAATAATTCGAGATCGACAAACTAAATTTGCATATAGAGGGTGATAGCTATAATTTCTAGAGGCTAGGCCGCTCCAGAATCATATGGAAGTGATGAAAGTGTTCCTCCGGATTATGGAAATATATTATCATGTAGTCAAATTAGACTTTGCAGAAATGAATTACAAAGCCTAACAAGATTTCGGACATTACCTTTCGAAAAACGGTGGTACCGTTCCCCAGCCTACAATCGAGGACTTTGTACTCGTACACCTAAAAGTTCGGTCCCTCGAACGCAGTATACTCTTTCGAATACTCGTCGAGGGGAGCCTATCAGAATCCATTTCTGAAATCTAAAATTGTGATCCGAACAATTTTCTGGATTGGGGCGCCTCCAACATGAATAGTTTGTTCACATGGCGAAAGTCTAGATAGAACCTCAGTACCTCTTTTTTTTGGTACCAAACCACTGGCAAGCAGCACAATTGAAGATTACGAGCGATTACTCTCGCTTTCGGTAGCTAAGTGATTTTTTCATTGACGATGGCCTTTCTGACCTTCGACACTTTTCCAATCTGAATCCTTCACGCAAATCTTATGAACTACCACTTCCGTTCAAATTTGTTGAATTTTCTCCACGAAGACGTCAAGAATCTCCTTGATTAATTATTGACAGATCTTGTCCTTGATCTCTTCCAAGAACTGAGAGTCCTCAAACTATAAAGGTAATATTTCCTTATCGCAAAACATGCTCAAAAGTTGATACAGAGACGTGAGTTTGTATTCAATGTGATGTGGTTTTGATGGGGAATTTTCTGTCTTCAATGTCCATCTCCAGTGTAACATGGCCCAAACTTTCACATTCACGAAATCCTCGAAAGAGATCTTCCAAACAGTGGGCGTCTTTCTCCTAACGGTATGTAGCATTCGACGGCACGTTAAAAAGCAAGAGAAGTTGCAGTAGTCATTTTGCGAAACCCACTGGCTCTCCACTGCCAAGAGCTCTGTCCCTATCTACTTTATCGTTGACTTCACTTGAAGATCTTGTGAGCTCCGCAGCATTATGGTGGCTTTCACGACGACTAGGCGGTGGGCCTGGGAGTGGTGGTGCCACTCAATCACTTGGCCCAGATGCAGGAAGCTCCGCTGTAGAGGACGATGGGTATCTAAAGAGTTATTGCGACGATCACTTTTTCAATTCTCTCGATTTTGATGGTGCCCTGATTTCTTGCATTTTCATTTTCTGGAAGGTGGACGCTTCTGGGTTTCAATCTAGACAATAATGAATCCTCCTCAATGCTGCTTGCATCCTGAATTAGACTTACTGTATCCTTCAACTGTCTAGTTCTGAAAAATTATCGTAGTTCAGGACACAGCAGCTGCGTTATTACTGGGGGCATATCCCCTGTCCCATTAGAAATAGTCTATCACCTAACCTAACTCAATTATGAATGCTGCAACCTTCACATCATGATTCCGGCCTTCGAAAAATATGGAAGTGAGTCAGGCGATCAGTTTTTGGCTTGCATGTTTTTAAATCACTCTGGAGACCATCTTTTGCTGTTGCTCATGTCTTCATCAACTGGACAAAGGTGATAGAGGCTCAGTCATCTTCTGGGACCCCGCTCCTAATTAGTTCCACCGGGTCTCGCTTCACGAAGAGGTGGGGAGATCGTCTTTTGGAGTTTCCTCCGATATCTCCACACTAGATCCTCTTACCTAAGTTTAAAGATATACTTGTTTTTGCGGGCGCTACTGAGGTGATCACAAATACCTATATAATCCTAGGACCGTCGTGGTATTGGCCAGATAGGTAGTTGTTTTCCGTCAGGCATTTGCCAAATTCTATAGTATAGGGACGTTGGAGGAGATGACTGTTACGAATTACATATTCGAAGTATTCATTTCATTCATACGAATGTGGATTTTTGCTAGAACTTTTTGTTGGTAATGAGTTACCACATATACTATCGAATTCCTCCCATGTTGCGTTCTCAGAATATTAAAATAATGGTATTGGATATGATATTCAACTAGGAATACCGGTCAGATAATAATAATAATATCTATTTAATAATAATATGTATTTATTCACTCTCTTATTAATGTTTACAGTAAAACTACATGTATATATAGAAATGAACAGTGAACAAATAAAATAGATCTTACGAGGTAAAATGATCTGCCTGTGTGTAAGGAATAAGAGATTGAATGAGATTCATGCATTATATCAAGTACTAAGATATAAATTTAAAATAGCTACATTTGAACAGAATATAATAAATAAAACCAATCATTGTATTGGAATAAGTATCAAATATAGATAAAACTATAAGTTTAAACTGGAAATATTTGAAAAAATATGAATAATAAGGAATAAAACAATGTATTAACTGAGTACTGAGTATGGATGAAAATAAAAGTTTTTGTATACCTGTGACAGAATATAAAATGAATAAAATAATCAATATATTGAAGTAAGTCCCAGAGATCAGTTTCAAAAATATAAGTTTAAACTGGACACATTCAAACAGAATATAAATAAATGAAAAAAATCAATGAATAGGGATTCATACAGATGACCATGAATACATAATATTCGAGTCGTTTTATAAGAAATCAAAATAATGGCCATTTTTGCATGATGTCTTTATTATGGATTTCAAATGACGTTATTTTTTTACGCTGAAAATGTTTATCTTCGAATATTTGATCATTTTGTGTTGGTAATATGTCGGAGATCAAACATTCCACGTCTAACGTTTTTTATTCGATTTTCATTAATTGAAATATATTATAAAACATCGTTTTGTATAAGATGATGATATTTATGATGTATTATGTTTTACCAAACAACTGAAACATGAAAAAAATATCATAAATGTCATTCCAAACGTTTGCAACATAACGTATATACCTACATTTTCTCTGTGACAGTGTCAAATCAACTTGGCGATGAAGGTCACATCAGCTTAACGAAAAAGAAAATTTCCATTTCAAGCTGAACAGTGTGCTTCTGAAATTTTTCCTCTATAAAAAGGAATAAAACAGTTCAGAATATTCGAAAGTATTCGAAAGCATTCCACAACATTTCAGAACATCCAGGAATATTTGAGAATATAGTTGTATGTTCTGGAATAACCTGGGACTTTCGGGAGCATCCCAGATCATTGTGGAACAATCAAGAGAGTTATATAATCTGATAGCCCTCTATACCCCATCGAAGAAAAGTCCCCATTCTCACTTGAAAGTCGTGTTGTGACGATATGAAGGCTGGTGGCTTCACAAAATTCTGAAATGTTGTGGAATGCTCGGGAATAGTCTAGTTCAGGAACATCAAGGAATATCCCAGCTAATTGTGGGACATTGGAGAGTCTCGAATGCTGTCGAATGTTCTCGACCATTGTGCATTCGAAACCTCTTTTGTGTCGGTGGGGTGAAGCAAGATCCGTCGATCTCTTATAATTTGAAGTCAATCTAACTATCACACAATCTCTGGCTGAAACAGGGTACCTCGGCTATAACTAGTACTAATGAAGTTAGATCAAACTCTATCAATTTTGAAACCTCAATCTTCAAAATGATTAAATGTGTGGGAAACGCAACTGCAACCTTTTTCACCACGCGTGTCAGGCCGATTGAGTAAAGTTTTTCACCCGATACTTTTAATTTAGCGAAAACTCCTAAAATGATAATTCAAATTGCCTAATTTAGGGGCGATTTTGAAGTATTCAAAATGCTCAAGGTAACTAACGTATTTAATTGATTAATTTTGATATTGTATCCTTCTGAGTAACTTTTCAATTCACCACATTACATAAAAACATCATTTCAAACATTGAAATAGGTATAGTAAGCCATCCTTGAAAAATAGACATATGACATAATGGACTTTTTTGTGGACCTATAAAAGAAGAATAATATATATTTTAATATATTGTTTTGTTGATTCTCCAAAGGATTAGGCAGTATTTTCGATGGAAGTTGGCATGTACAGCACCACCGCACCGACTTCTCACGGATAACATCGTCATATTTCAACCAATGCACTAGAAACAATAAAATATACTTTGATTCACAACATCTAGTTATATCTTATACACCGTTTTTATGTACTGAGTCATTCAGAACTATTTTAATACATAGATGTTTCAAGATGTCTCAAACGAATGCAATGTTCATGGAGTATCTATCATCTAGAATTTACTTCAGTGCAGCATAAAGATGATCTGATATGAGGCCTTCTTCAACAATATTGAGAACCCCACTCATTTCTAGATCGAATAGTGGTCCGAATGTATTTTTACGTGGAAGGCCCAATAGAAATATAATCATTCTAAATAAATATTCCCGTGTATCGATTTTACTTCAGTAACATTCTTTGAGAGACAAGTATTCACTATTTTTTTTTATTTCGTTTTTATTAGGATTCATTAACGATGCTGTGGATGTCATTAATGTTGAATGAAGTGTACAAAAATGTTTCTCACCACCCATACGATTATACTATGAAAACACTATCATCCTATGTATTAGGATGTACCATAAAATGTACCAATCTCGTGTCATGTTACTTTGTTTAAATTCCCATACTGAGTTTTGGGAGATCTCAAAATGTTAAGTGACTATTCATGTTACTTTGTTTAAATTCCCATACTGAGTTTGTTAGTAATTCTTCTTGTCTTCTTGAACGTTATGAATAACATTAAAATTTTTTCCACCGAGTTATTTACCGTTCTGGCATTTGTATGAAACATAAAAAACAAGTAGGTACAGTTGGAAGGATCTTGGTCATTGGTGCGGTGACTGAAATATTGATGGCGAATTACCTGAACACTCACTGGGAAAAGTTAAAAATAAAAGTAGTTTTAACCTTGACCTCCGAGATCTCAAAAAGTTAAGTGACTATTCGGGCCACACAGCACCGTTAGATGTTCAGCTGCCATTTTCATTGACCTCATGCAGGACCGGCACTGGAATTCGCAACACAACTGCAAATCGTTAGGTCACAAGACAGCAAAATTTATTCAGTCAAACATTCGAAATGTATTTGATTAACACTACATTGTGAGATTTTCACTAAACCTCAATACGTCTTTCAACTTCTGCAGGGTTCAACACCTATTAATTGAATTCTACCTGCCTGAGAAAAGTTTTATTTGTTTGTTTATGATGGATGAATTGAAAAATGGTTTGACCGATTTTGAAGAGCTGCAAACTTTATATTTCATTTCCTCAAAAATTAGAGATCCCTACGAAATTGCAATATTTCAAGATAAAAAAGTCATTTAGTATTAAGATATAAGATATCTGTATAATTGAATGTGGAAAGAACCAAGGTCTCACATAAACAAATTTCTATTGACGTGGAAAGAAATTGTCTGTTTCCATATATTATTTTTATAGAAGAATATACTCGTTGGATCAGTTTGTTTATATATTTTTCAAATCTTAAATTTGAATCTAACAAGACACCTAAGCTTTCTCCTTCCCTCACTATTTAGAGTTTTTCACTATTAATAGTGGTGTTCACATCGTGTACAATACTTCGATCATTTCTTGGTGTAATAACAATTATACTCGATTTACTCGGATTTATGAATGAACAATGGTCGGTAGCGGCTTTCGAAAATGATTCCAGATCAGTATTTATCTTCGTAAAAGCATCAATTACATGAAGCTGGGTATCGTCTGCATACAAATGTGCAGAACAGTATTCAAGACATTTCAAAATGATCACGGTGTACATTGTAAATAGTAAAGGGCTCAGCGTGGATCCCTAGGGAACTCCAGATTTCAAAGTGAGGTATTGAGAGCAGTTGCTATTGATGTTGTTGCTATTGCTTTTCACTGAGATATTCACGCAATAGTGATATCGCTCCAACTGAAAGCCCTGAGTGATGAGAATAGCTAATAATAAGTCGTGGTTTATGGTATCAAAAGCCCTACTGAAGTCTAGCAATACCAGCGTCGTACATAAACCTCGATCTTTATCCATTAATATATCATCTACGATATGTAGAAGAGCAGTTGTGCAGCTATATCCCTTCCTGAATCCAGATTGAGTTACTGGTAATAGTGAGTATTCACTTAGATGTTTTCGTAACTGTGTATCCATCGCTCGTTCTAGTATCTTTGGTAGAGCTGGAAGAATACTCAATCCCCTCAGATCCTTATATTCCACTAGATTAGGTTTTTTTGGTACAACTCTCACGACTGCTGTATAGAATAATGTGAGAATAATGTGAGAACAGTAAAGTTTTATCATAGACATATTGAGCAGCATTGGTCTTGATATTACAAATAATTTCATACACAAAAAGATCGTTAACTTCCTCGAATGTAAATTTTGAGTTAGTCAGGCAGTTGAAACCATAAAAATTTGAAAGATCAGGAGAACTGTTGCATGATGGAATTGAATTTATCGAGAAATCATTTATTATATCAGCATCTTATAGGTTTTCATGTAAGTCATTGGAGTTATTAGGCAACAATCCATTTTTTAAAAATAATTTTCCATATTTCTTTTTTATGAACCCCATTGAATTGTTGAATAAAATACGCCTTTCTTTCCCATTCCACTACCTTATTTATATAATTGCGCATATCTTTGTAAAGTTGAAGGTGTAGTTCACCCTGATGTCATCCTAGAGCTTCTCTCAAATCTTGAGGTGTATTGTAGTTGTTTCTTTCTATTTAGAACATCGGACATTCCGTTATGATGTGTTCTACTGTTAGTGGCATTTCACAAATTTGAAACTGCGGTTCCTCTCCTCGAGATATCAGGTATATCAGGTATTCATGAGTGAGCCTAGTATGTCCTATTCTGAGTCGAATCACAATCACTTGTTCTCTTCTCGTTAGATTTCCATGATCCCACGGTGCTATCGCTGTTTTGATTTCTTTGAGTTTGGACTGTGTATTTTGCCATTTTTTGTTTCAGATGACCCTCAGAAAACTTTTTTAATATAGTTTCAAATCTGTGCTTGGAGAATTGTAAAAGTTTCATCTATGAGGATTGTCACTGTTTTCGCGAGTTTGAAAGTTAGCTTTATTTGATCAATTACTGCTGCTGCGCTTACTCCTACATTTATTGAGGAGAGGGATCTGAGTACATTTCTTTGTAGCCCTTATACTTAATGAAAAGTTGTCTGAAGTTCTGGATAATGACGTTGGTATTTGTGGCATATTTATTGAACTAGGATAGTTGAAAATGGGTAGATTTATGAGTCATGCTGGTGGAGCACTAAAATTTGTGGGATATATAGGAGGAGATTTCTGGATTTGTACTGAATCAAGATACCGTCTGATTCTTTCGTTCTAGGGGAGTCTGTTCTCGGTCGGTCATATGAGGTTAGAAACCGATTTGTAATTGTGTTCTTGAAAGTTGGACGGTTCTCATGTGATGCAACTACTGATGCATATGATAAGCTCAATTGCATTCTGCGATGACTTAATGATGGTTTCCCAATTCCTCAATATGAACTTTCAACTGGACTCGTTCCGTACGCTTTTGAAATGATAAATGGGGCAGAATTATGTATTGTGTCCAGGGGCTTCAACGTAGTTACCTTGACTGATGCATAAGCAATACTTCCGTAAGTAAAGTTGAGCTTTCCACCCCCCATTGTCTATCAACTGAATATTTAATTGAGTTGAAACCCTTTTTGGCTCAATAAAACTAGTTGTTTGATATGTTGTTTTCAATTCAATGATTGGTCGAATATCAGTCCCAAAAGTCTCATATTCATACTCAGAGCAGGGATAAGCGGATATTTCCATTCCTAAAACAGAAAGATAAATTAACTTGGAATGTTATAACCATTCTTCGTTCAATACTTAACAAAGACGAATCCGGCGAGGTTGATAGTGCAGGTAGAATTCACCGTCAGGTATGTTGATTTTCTTTCAATTAGATGTCCAAAACCATTTCAAAATTCATAACGAAATAACATAACCTCACCTCTAATTGTCATCCGAAGGTTCATTAGAACTACCGGTCATTTCATTTTGGATATCAGGGTTCCTAACCTGAAATATAAAAAACAATATAAATGGAAAAAAATTGATAACAAGCAGGTTTTTTGTGAAATATGGAAAAAAAGAAGAGTTGAAGTAAATGATCGTTTTTTTTCTTGGGTGTTCTTGAAGGATTGGAAAGACGTGTGTCGCTTGTTTGCGGATTTTTTTTTAAAACCCTTGTAATTATTGTGGAAAATTCAGTCGAAGAAAGGTCCTCTGACCATTCCAAGAAGAGGCATTTGAAAATTATGAAGAGATTCTGAAACCTATGAAAACTGCCAAAAGTATCGATATAATTAACGTCAATATCAGACTGACATTGGATTCTTCAGCAAAATAACTAAGGTATAAAAAACTGGAACAAAAACAACAATTTGAAATACTAATAATTTGAGCACCTGTTTTTCCACCAAAAAATTGGCTTATCGACCAGAATCATTAACGAAGTTGAAAATCTGCTGCAATTAATAGTTGAAATAATTTATTTGTTGAATATTTGAAGCAAATTTCAAGCGCTTGTCAGTTTTAAACGGTTCGGCCCCTTTACATTTACCAAAAAAAAGTTGATGGTGCCCTCTTGACACCAGGCCACGTGACCACAATCATT
>WOGR01012366.1:0-10226 GCA_015342045.1 Leptinotarsa lineolata | reverse complement strand
ATTCCCTCGCGTGTCACTATGTTGTTCGTTGTTTAAATTCAAAGTAATGGTTGAAGAAAAGTTGATTGAGGCTGTGAGTGCATATAAAAAGTTGTATGACCCCTGCGATCCGAATTATGTAAAAATAAAATTCAAAAACAGGATTTGGAATGAACTTGCAGGGTGATTTTACTTGATTATTAACGAGCAAGCAATGAAGAAAATATTCGTTTTCAGCATCATTGTCGGATTCTGATTCCAAACTCAATAAAAGCAATGATTTTTCAACTCGGTCGGGCACAGCGGTACAATTGTTCACTTCGAAATTGCGTTCAATTTGCGGATAATCCACGCTACGCGTGTGACACGTGCGTGTCGTGCGGCTCGTGCAGGTCACCTCACACGCGTTCATATTACGCCTAGCCTTACCTTTAGTTCCTGGGCCAGTTGAACTTTGTATGGGTGCCAGTCTGAGAGTCATGATGCAAAGTTGTGTCAAGTTATGCTCTGCGAAAGGCCGAGTTCTTATGAGGAACGCGAAATTGGCCGCCTCTGATTCTCCTGCACGCCCTCATAGAGAGCGGTGATGTTTTTGGCAGGTCTTGCGTTTCGTCAACGTACGGGTGTTGGTCGATCGTTTACTGAACCAGTGGACTCAAATTAGTCCACCACATTGCCCGAACAGGAAACCCATTTTGATAAAACACTTTTATTATTTGCACTTGTTGAATGCTATATCCGTTCATGGTGAATTGGCAAAACAGATTGAATGAATGTCAATCAATTTGACAGATAGCCCATATACCTAATATTAGCAGCTGGGTGATGTAAAAACGTGAATAATAGTGTGTACTAGCGAAAAATTTATTGTTCTGGTATTGAAAATTCATCAGGTCCCATATCATTGCGATCAACAAAAATAAGTTGAATTGTGAGTTACATCCTTTATCCGATTCTGCAGTTTGGCATTTGTCGTGCCTACTTGCGAATAGTTATTTTTAACTTCTTTCAATCCGCTTCAATTTCTTTTGACTTAATTGAATCCTGAACTTGGAGTTGACTAAAGGTGTTATCTGATACAGACATGTAGCTGATGGTAGTCCAGTCGTCCGCCTAATACCACTGATTTAGCATCCAATAAATTGCAGGGCAACCTTCATGAAGTATCTTTCGACCAGAATAGTAATCTTTCAAAATTTGGCCATGACACCTCGCCAAAATTTTCGTCACGTTCCCGAACATCGTACGAAATATCGTTGCGTAAACGTTAGTTTGTTGATTCGCGACACGTACAAATATATATGTACCTACTCTTCTGTGCGGGAATTACGCTGTCGAATGTCATTTGTTATGCGCGGTCGGGAACGGCTTGATTAACTAGTTCGAAGCCGACATACACGCTCGCCCACGTCAATATGCCTCAGCCGCATTTATGAGAGAGAAAAGCGGAATGTTCTACTTTCTTGATGATCGAGCATTTGAATATGCGTTGATCCGTTGTACAGTTGGTGTGAATCGTGATTTATGGTTTTACAGTCCGGGAAAACAAGGGGTTCAATTTGTAGCCCGGGAAAACTGGTTTCAAGTATCGCCACTAATGAAACTAAATTTACCGTAGATATTTTGCCCTAGCAATGTGTCAGGTGACGGGTTAGAGATGCATCGCTTTGTCCCATACACGGAAGTGAAGTATACTTGCACTTGAACAAATGTGAAGTGAAACATCGGGAATATACGATTTAGGTTCAGTGCAGTGTCAGCTTCGGCAATGGGTAGTGTGACCGAACGGCCAATTTGTTAACACAATAACCAAACCGCGATTTGAAACTGAAATGTTGGCAACGCGCTCCACGCAAAGTCGAACTCGACCAGAGAGTCGCATGCCGTGCTAGAAATGTCAGTTTTGTAATATACACGGCAGAGATTCTGTTGCTCCGATTACTTGACACGCATCTCGTTGAATTTCACAAATGAAAAATGGCACTTTTGAAGGCCTTTAGGAGAATCCTTTGGGGGCTGCTATTTCTATTTTATAGGAGACGATCAAATTTGATATTTTCAGTGCTTAGAGATTACCGAGTGGGGTAGTAACTGATTATTTTGTTAGATGCATACCATCAGAAGCTGCAGTTCTATAGGTTCTTCCAACAGAGACTTCCTAACTTTGACAATTGATAACGGCCATCTTGTTGAAGCCACATCTATCAAATTAGTTGTTATTCTTTCGGTTTGTTTTGCCAATCTTCGTGGACGGATATAATATTCAACAATATGTGCAAATAATGATATTGTTTTATCAAAATGCTACTGCTTTTGAGGAGGCGATAAATCAACTAGTCTCCTAGGTTTGTTCTAGAGTCAGAGAACTGAGAATATCCTGCTGTTGATACCATGTTACGGAAGGACAGTTGAGGTTGGAGAACTGAGAAGATCCTGCTATTGATTCCATGTTACAGGGAGGACAGTTGAGGTCGTTCTCATGTTCCTCTATGAACGCGGCTTAAAGCTAGAGAACTAAGTTTTTTCTCACGATCCTTTTTTACAGGTATGGTAGTTGGGTCCATTTGGTCACGTCTATCTTTTTTTGTAGACTCAGGTTCCAGTTTTTATTATTGCATGATCCATAAGTGGCCCCACGAATTCCTAGGAAAAGATGATCTATCACAGCAAAGCCCCACATTACCATGACAAGACGGTGAGTGGACTGAAGAGTCGTACATACTTTCGGTACAGATACACATTCCTTAGGATGAGGTGTCTTATTGTAGGACTCTTACCTCCACGGGTGCCACCTCTTCTGGCAGGGGTTTCTAACGTCCCCCGCGACCGGACGTCTTCTGTATAAGCTGATTTCCATTTTTAGAGCTCTGAGTCCTGCAGTTCACGTGTTTTGCCTCTGTAGAGATCCAACGATGGATTCGTGTGAGGTGTATATTTTTTCGCAAATCGATTTGAAAGTTTGATGTTTTCAGTGGACCACTAGATTCTTCGGGCTTCTTTGTTCCGTTCAACATTTGTAAGAATTTTTCATCTGAGAAAAATAATCAAATTATGCTAAAATCAGAAGTTGATATACATGGTCATCTGGAAAGCTAATAAAAAATGCAGTAATTAACACCTTAAGTCCAAAAGTGAGTTGGCAATTCAGTTGAAAACTGCCTCTTTAATGAGATGCCAAGAAACTCATCGTCAAATTTGCTTACATGTGAGAAACACATTCAGAAAGGATCAAATCTAGTCTGTGACGATGTCACAGAAGAAATCTGTTCATGAGCAGATTTGAAAGGATGTAAGCCAAGAGTCACCTAAGATTATATTATACATGTTATATGTTGTTTGTTAATCTTATACGCGTACGTCATAAGAATAGAGATTTGTTGATGCTGTTAAATTATTTTTATTATATATAGACCGTTTTTTCAGCTAAAATTGTTCTAAAATTGTTCGTTCCGTTAACCACCTGACGAACGTCAACCCTCAAAAGTCGAAACTTGTTCGAGCAATGGATTAACGAGGCCTTACCTTTCAACGTGCGATTACCCAACACGGTGGCCCGGCTGGAAATCGAACCCCGTTCTTCCGCTTGAAAGGCGGATGTGCTAACCTCTACACTACCGTGACCACAGCTGATCCCATAGTTGCTATTTCGGAAACGGTAAGACCTACAAGGTCGGTTAAATTGGACAAAAGTTTTCTTTTTTGAGGAACTAGAATAATCTCTTTTCAGATCCAGAATCAGTTGTTGTTTTCGAAATATTCGCCAAAACCTAGAATCGTTGATTTTCGTTTTTTGGCTCTACCATCTCAATTTCGGATGATATAGAAAAGGCAATTCGATTTTCTGGCATTCCTACCCGTCACTTGAGAGAATTCACAATCCCACGCTTGCATTCAAACGTTTGAAGTAGATTACCACTATTTTATTGTACGAACCTAGTAAACATTTTTATAAAAAACAAAAAACTCATTGAATATGCATATATTCGAAATTCCTCAGTAGAAAATTGAAAGTACTATGCAATTCGAAAAGAAAACATAAAAATGACAATGAAATAATACTTTTTCCATTTATTAAAACGGACACATAAACAGCGATTCTTTTCATTCCTTCATTATACCTCATTGTTATTGTAACGGTGGGAAGTTGAAATTAATGGATCCCATTTGAATATTCAATTAATCGTTTCGGTTCCAACCACGAGAGTTAAATAAACGATTTTTTATCTCGCCCACGTTGAATAATCACCGATGTTTGTTAGTAGTTGCTAGATTTATCGCGCGATAAGCTCGTTTCAGGTGATTAAGCTCCTACGAATGTTGACCGAGTGCTATGGATCGCCGACCTCGGTCTAGAACATAAATTACTTGGACACAAAATTTGCTTTCATCAAATTTGCTTGATTGGTGTGGTGAAAAACAAAAAAACTTTTTTATGTGAGAATATGGAAAAGTCGAATATTTATTATTGAAAATTTAACATGAATATCCGAAACAAACATGTTTTCCTCACACTGAAACTACAACGCTCTGAAGACTTGAAAGAGGTTTCGTATAGTTGTTGTGAATAGCAATTCTACTCGGCATCAAAACTGTTTGTTCCGAAAGCTCGCAACAAACATGTATAATGTAACTTATCAAAACGATCTGTTATAATCCCCCTAGTAATCCTCTGAAAGAAAGAACATTTATCGAAAGATTCAAGAAGAGAAATATGTTCTTTATGGAATATAAATAGAACACTCTTATCAATGTACTACCATGCATACTTTTATTGTAACATTTCCTATGGTATTATAGCTTGGGGAGCATCTAGTGATTGTTCCAGTATACTCAAATTTCAAAAAAGAACCATGAGGTATATAGCAGGAGTTACTATAGTCTAATAATTTTCAACTGAAGGTGATTACTTAGCAACGTCGCACTTGAAGTGACCAACGGATAATCCTCTTACCAACTCTGCAGAGGCGCACCAAAATAAAATTTTTATTTTTTTAAACACATGTGTAATTACGTAAAAATTGTTATAGTAGGTGGCGCTACCTGGTGTAGAGGGTAAAACTGATTACATTTTCTTATTATGCCTAATACAGTACTTCAAAAAACAGGAAACCAGTTTTCCTACTCTTAATGGTAATAAAAATTATAATACTAGAAATTCCCTACAGTTGGAAGTGCTAACACACAGATTAGTTGTATCTAAATCATGTCTCAGGCTTATGGCCATTAAATTGTACAATAAACTTCCAAGTGCAATAAAAAATCTGGCTCTAAAACAATATAACTATCAAATCAAAGAGTTGCTCCTGGATAAATCATTTTATTCTCTCGAAGAATATATGGATGATAACTTATGACCTTTACTTGTGTAACATTTAGTAAGTTTTTAATAACGATGCTGTTACATAAATAACAGATTATATTTTTGATTTTGACTATTATATATAATGTTCATGCCCAACATTTTAGACCGATTTTAATAACGATGCTGTTGCATAAATGGCAGAATATTTTAGGTTTTGACTATTATATTATCTATGTAAATTTTATAATGAGCCTCTAAGTGCACGGAGTTTGTATTTTTGATTTTGTATTTGTTCACGTTTTGACATACTAGTGTCATCTTATAGATAATCCAACTGAATGAATATTATTATGAAAGGTAATGAAGTAATATCGATCAAGAGACATTTCTATGAGAGAATTGATGATTCAATTAATTAGAAACTGTTAAGAGTTTGAGTATGCTGAATTCACACAAATTCATGGAGATAATTAATAATGTAGGTTACAAGATGAAGTCTAGAAGTCTATAATTCCACCACTTATAAAAACAGTTGATTGAACCGTGACAACATTTATTCAAAAGGCAAATTTACTTGCAGAACAAATTGTATCCAATTCACTGAGATTTTGATTAAAAAAACACCACCATTTTTTCAATCCACAATACAAGTACTCTACTTTATATTATTTGTTCTGATTTCTCAGGGAAAATGTGTTTGACCTCGTCATAGACTAGACCTGATCCTTGTTGAATGTGTTTCTCACCAAATTAGACAATGACAATGGCATCTTATTAAGAGACAGTAACTGAATTGTCAACTATTTCATATGCAGCTACCCGACTTCTTTAAGATTTCAACTTTGGGTGTATCTTCGTTATTTCCAAATATTTTCAAAATGAAAACAGTTGAATATTTGAGGAGTTTTCCTAGAAAAATTGTTCATGTGGTGGATATAACACAAATCTGCGTAGAACTGAATTGCTTCTCCTTCAACAACAATTTCTGCTGGAAGTCGAGAGCATATAAATTGGCTCATAGGTAATGTCCAGAAGCAGATTTGAACTGCATCAAAAAAGAGTCAGATTACTTTTCATGGGCTTGGATTAATAGTCAGTTGATGTATTTGCGATTTTTGACACATATAGTAGGACTTCGTTTTAATCACTAACCGTGATTCCCGAATATTCGGTTTACATATGCAATGGAACTACCAGGAGCCATGAAAGGTTCCACTTCTGCCCTTCAGTTGATTATTGTATTTATTTTATTTATTTCATACACTATTCTACAGGATGACCCAATTACAGAATAGGGAAAAGTCGTGGCATTTACAAATATGTACTTACATAAAATAAACTGTGAATCTATATATAAAGTAAATTAAATGGAAAACAGAACTGTCAGTTAGCTGAGAAATGTCTTCTGATTTGTATAGTCTGGCAGTTGAATATATCTAGGACACCACTAACAGAATTACAGGCATCGCACATTGTATACTTAGGAGTTTTTCATTATATTTGTTCGCGGAGTGTTGAGATAAAAGGTGACACTATTCCTAGATTACCGTCTAGGAACCCAAAAATTCAACATATGTAACAATTGAGAGCAAGTAATGATATTGTTTATGACTTTGAATAAAAAAAGAAGTGAATAATATTTACGCCTTACCTCAAGACAACAAAAATTGTGAGTTTCAAGCAATTCATAATAGGGTATTCCTACAGTAGATACGTGCCTTCAAGTTTAAAAGACATATACTTCAAGAAGCGCCTCTGTAGGGCTTTTAGTTGATTTATATGAACCTGATAGTAGGGACTCCACACAACAGATGCATATTCCAGCGTAGATCGAACAAAAGCAAAATAAAGTAATTTCAATGTTGAAACTTTTTCGAAAATTTTTAGTATTTCTAACTAAGAATCCATATGTGCGATAAGCAGCTATCAGAGTAGTGTCAATATGTTTATTGAAAGGGAGGGATGAAACAAAAGAAACACCTAGATCAGTGAGTGATCTATAGTAAATATAGTCAACAAGTTTTGTGTCTTTTCGAAATAAATTTTTCTCGCGCTTTCAGGTCATAATATCCAACTTGGAACTAATTAGCCTCTCTGCGATAAATCTTAAGTATACTTTATCAGCCACGTTATCATAATGGTCAATATCGCCATTGGAATAAGATGGTTTATGTTAATTCAAAACGAACACTATAGCCATGCCTATTCATCTCCATTGATTTATGATTCTATGTCAGTACCAAGCACAGTAAATATTTGAGTTCGTCGACAAACAAATCTTTATTTTTCAGATAAACCTCTCTCTCTTTCTCGGTCTCTCGTTATATATATCTCTCTCTTTCATAAGTCAACTGTTCTATTTTCTTAGCGGACAAAATGAAAACATTTACTTCTCATTGTCATCTCCCAAGCAACTAACGATGACGTGAATAAATAACTTACTCGTTTCACGACAAGGCTGCTACCGAGTGCTCGCTAATGGATTCCGAAAACCAGCTTTTCCAAGTATCGTCGCGACCTGAGGACAGGTTTTACCTATAAGGCGTTTGCAATCTGTTTCGCTAACAAAAATATCGAAGTCACATTCGAAAGAATGCGTTTCCAGATGAATTCGAACGTATGCCTATTGGGCTTGCTACAACTGACGCTACTTGGCAGCGTAGATATACGCAATTCCGATTAGTATCCAGTTATTCGAACGAATTTATTGCCGCTGATTCTATCGATTGATAATGTTATAGATAGGGAAGCTCTCAAATCGAGAAGTATTCTAATCAGCACAAAGCAATCAGAAACGCCTGCCTGATTTCAATCGCTTCAGTTTAGTTTCATTGTTCGCATTCAAAGAAATCTCTGACAATCTTTGAATCGTAGTGAAACAGTGAATAGCAGAAGTGGACTGTATTATAACATTATAAATTTATCAACACCAGATTATGTTTCCAATGGAGGAATTGATGTTTTCAGTGGTGGAATTTCTTCGAGGAAACAGAGTTCATCAGGGTCTTGCGTAACATTTGAATACCGGAATCGATTTGGTAATACAATAACCATCCTGAGATGCTTGAATCGTACCCTTTGGTAACAATTATAAACGAATCAATGCAATGGGACAAATATATGGATACTTTTCTGAAGACTCTCACTCATTTTCATCATCTCTAAGCTTTGAGTCATTGTGGTATTCTGAACGCGAAACAAACTTGTTTGTATCGAAATAATTTCAAAAGTTGGCAGTTATTAACTTTTCTATTGATTTCAATTGAGCTTATTTTATTTCATATGATCGAAAATAACCCGGTTACAACGTTCATTGCCGATATAGGTAAAATGCCGACAAAAAAAACATTTTAGGTGCGCCCTTTTTCCGGCATACTTGGCGCAACCTTGCGTAAAACGATCGATCGTACGGTGACGATAAAACAAGGAATTCCGACGCCAATTTGATGCATGACTGCAAGGTTGAAAGCGAAAGAATGGAAGAACGCGCGATTTCCGTGACGAGAATACGGCCGTTCCGTGTTAGAGGTGAACATTAAAAATCCATTTCAGAGCCCACCCTAGTTGCGAGGCACCAAATCGAGTGTACAGTGGCATTCTTCTTTTACATAAATGTGCATCGTCTTCAATTGTTAGTGCGGTGGTCTGACAACGAACGCAGTTATTCGTTTTATTTTTGGCTTTGGGGCTTAGCAGAAAGCTGTAAAGTCATAAATAGGCTATTAGTCAAGTTGGGCAAGCAATAACGCAGTTCAGTGAACCATCAAACCAATCAGTTTTGTTCAGTTGAATATTGTGTATGTTTCTCTACGTATTTAATATTAATGATAATTTTCTCCTATATAAAAAAGTAAAAGAGAAATACATTGCAAAGAAATGTCGTAAAATCCACGGAAGCAGCATATTATGTTACTTGTGTGTGGTGTATGGAATGAGGAATATAAAATATATACGTGAATCAAAAGCTCATTCTAAAATACACTTCTCCAATAAATAAACGCACCATATTGTCCGCAGTCTGTCGGTTCTTCACAGCTTTCTCAAACCAGTTTCACTGTCAATCTTCGGGCCATTAATGTTCATTGTACCTTTTACATTCGATTGGCTGGAACTACTCTCACATAGAGCAAATCGAGTAAACCCCCATAGTAAGATACAAAAAATTGTTTGTTTGTTTCGGGTCTGGATATTTGGCCACACATGCCTTGAAGGTAATGGAGTTCTGACGCCCTTAGAATGGAGGCTGCTGCAAGAAGTTTTATTTGAATCCGAACCTGCCATTGGCATCGCTTTAGACTTTGCGCCGAACAACTGTGGTTTTGGCCGTGGTCTGCAGTTTTTATGTCTGATGTGTCGTCTATTATTGCGGTAGACATTATCAAAGGCGATGTGGTAACGGTCGCAGTGACCGAGTTGGTGCTACGATGCTGGTATTAGTTTCTTATATTATTATTATTAGTAGGCGCGGCTTGGTTTCTCTCAATTGGATTACCCGACATTTTGTATTGGATTACCTTACACAGACTGGTACCTGAACAAAAAATCTAACCACCAGCCACAAGAAAAGATAGGGGTATAAAAAACGTTGGTCGAGAGAGCACGATATGTGAACCAGAGACTCTTTCCTGAGGAACTAAATCACCTAAAAATGCCTGTAGAGGGAATGCGTATAGTCCAAGTAACCGATATTGTGCACAATTGAAGGGTGCCGGCTATCTCGAAGGACAAAAAAACCAATACATAAAATGAACTGCCTGCCGACTAGTCCACGTGGACTCTAGTATTAGCGGTTCGTATTGGATACCTCTTACTAACCGAGTTTTATGATTGGCTGAAGAGTCGTGAAATTAAATTTGAAATTATGTTACGGTGACGAATAGAACTCGGGGAATGCGGGTATGGTTATCGTCGTCGTCTCATCAATGTTAAAGGTTCAGTAACTGAT